>JAUELO010023728.1:0-10954 GCA_032357855.1 Amphibolips quercusostensackenii
TGCTTTTGCCATAATTATAAAAATTTAGGATCAGAGAAATGTTTCTTAGTGCTTCTTGTTTAATTTCCCAAATTTTCAACTCGTATCGCGTTTCGTGTGAACGTAAGTTGGATTTTAAAAAAATGTTAAAACATTTTTTGAGGTTACGCTCACATGGCCTTAACTGGAAATTTAATGAACCATTTCACTTTTCGCTGAAACTATCATTTTTAGTTAAAAATCCAATTATTTCATTTTTCATTGAAAATTAATTTGTTTGGAAATCCAACAACATGGTTGTAAGTTAAACTTCTTTGTTAAACATTTAATTAATTGCTTAAAGATTTAAATATTTTATTAAAAATTAATTTTTTAAAATACAAATTTAACTTTTTCATTTTTGATTTCAAATTGATCGTTTTTAGTTAAAAATTCAATTATTAAATTTTTCATTTAGAATTCATCTTTTCTTGGTTGAAAATTCAACTACTTGCTTAAAAGCTGAATTTGTTGAAAATTCATTTTTTTTTGCAAATTAATGTTTTTAACTGAAAATTTAACGGTTTTATTTTTGGTAGAAAATTTATCGTTTTTTGTTGACTTCGGTTGAAAATTCATAAGTTTTGCAGAGAATTCGCCTTTTTGGCTTAAAAATTCTACAATTCGATTGAACTTTTTTCCCTTTCGACTGAAAAATCTTTCTTGGTTGAAAATTCGACTCTTTTGTTGAAAATTTGTCTTTTCGGTTTGAAAATTTATGTCCTTTAGTAGTGATGTGTTTTTTTTTGTAATACATGCAACTGTTTCTTTAAAAATTAATGTGTTTTTGTTGATGGTTCATTAATTTGGATAAAAAATTGTGTTCTTTGGTTGAATTCAACAGTTTCTGATATAAAAGTAAAATATTTTTTTATTCAAGTTAATTATTTTATCTGCAAGTTTAACTGTTTCATTTGTGGTTAAAAATTTACCATTTTTATTTCAAAAATTTTACTGTTTGTGTAACGAGTGGACCACGTGACCAAGTCAGTCCCGAGATCGATATTTTTGCTCCCATATTTAAAAATAAAAGTTTTAAAAAAGCGGAAAAAATCTAGGAAAATGGTAATAAACTTAAAAAGACAGTGTGTACCAAAGTATAGATTTTGGGAAGAAAAGAAGTTTATCATAAAAATAATGAATGTTGACCGACACATTTGTATCAATGTCAGTAACATGTTTTGTCGGTAACTTTTTACTCATCTTTTTTTTCGACGACAGATAGCGCTTAGGTAAAAAAGAGTATTACCGAGAATATAACCGGCGGTTAAATTCGATTTAACAAGAACATAACATTATATGTACAGCTGATGTGTATATTAGGAACGTATATACAAAGTGATAAATTAGTTATATGGCATTTTAAGAGCAAACATTATTTTTTGCACTATTTTTGTATAATTTTCGTGACTAATGTTTGTTGTTTAGCCCCACTTTCATAACGGACACAAACCTTATCACTGAAACATTAGAAACATTGAAAATTGCTTGCAGTGTTCTGTAACACGGTCGGTATTTCTCCAAATGTATATTGAAAAAAAAACTTTTTTGATAATTCTGAATATTTAGGAGTAGAGGCACATTCATTCCTGCCTATTGTTTTGTGTGCCAAAAAGGCAACAAGAAACCTCATTTCTCGTGGATGAAAGTCGGGAAAGAAAACTACTAGTATAGCTGTCAGATCTGATCCGATTTATTTTCTTAGAAAAAAATTTCTCCAAAACTTTAACAAAAAAAAAAAGCAGAGACATGAACATTACTGCCTGCTCTTTAATTTCCCAAACTTTTAGAGTGATATCCAATTTCGTAGAGGGGCTGGTGCAACGCTGTTGTTAAAACCTCCATTATGCACCAATAAACGCATGAAACTTGCGAAACACATTCTACTGTAAATGCGCTCCATAGCACAACCGGCAATCTTCAAATCGAATAAAAAATAAGAAAGCTATTAAGTTCTAAACACCGGAAGCAAGTGATAATCTGCGATAACTGAAATCCCCATATTTAAAGATATAAGATCGCATATGAAGAATTCAATGCAATCACAACTGTTCTCTATTGCAACATCAATGAAAATGTTCTTACTGTAACAGAACATTGTAAAATACATAAATATCCTGTAGGAGGGGAATGGGGGTCTGGTGACACGCTTCACGTATCTCGAGACCTAATTATTATTTTTTAATCCACTTTGGCTCATTCCAAAGGAACTTCAAATGCGCTTCCTCGCACAACTAAAAAATTCATTTGCGATAGATTCCAAATACTGATAATGAGGGTGCACAACGAGGTGGGGGGAAGCTGGTGACACGTTTCACGTGTCTGGAGTCCTAATAAGTATTTTTTAATCCTCTCAGGTTCATTTCGAAAAACTTCAAAAGCGAATACAAAAATTGCAGTTTATTTAAATAATTAAAATTTCTACAGTTCTTAAGTTAGCATTTACATACCCCTTATATACCCTTTATCAGGGTAAATCGTTTTCCGTGCCTTTATTTCATAGTATGAAAAGTGAATGTGAAAGAAATTCATATCTGCATGCATGTTAAGATGCAAATATTTCGTAAACAATCCCTATAAAAAGAGGAATATTGAAGTAGATTATTTGGCATTGAAAAAATTTTACACTTTAATGCCTATAAATCTACAAAAATTCTGTTTTTGTCCGCAATGGTCATTTAACGGCATTTGAATGCACTGATTGTATTCAACATATCTGGTCGAAAGTAGCCTGGAATAGCATTTGACTTATTTGTCAGTTAAATAGCATTGAACGGCATAAGTTCCATCCTATGCATCCGACCAGTGCAGGCATTGCATGTGATTAATTCGGTACTGTCATTCAATTGCATTCGTGAAAGCGTTTCAAGCGTCACGTGAGAATGCTACATTTTTAATGCATGGAAGTATTTTTATAATAAAATATATAATTTCAATGGAAGTAAGTTTTATATTTAGTAATATTAAAGTCAACTCCATATAATTCTATGGTATATTAATTATTAGTAACTAGCACATTTTCTTAAATATTAATGTTCAAAGTTTACTTATGCCGGCCTGAAAAGTTATATCCCTTCTTACATTTTCGAAACAGTTGTCCTGAGCAATAATGAAAAAAGATGGTAAACATCCCCTTCCTTTTTAATAATAGTTTAGTTTGTTCAATTCAGCGCGAGGCCACTGTTTTCAGTTAACCAAAACCTACTGCTTTCTAGTTAGTTGTTAGGTTTCATAATATTGGTGAAAATATTTCGTTCTTAAACACTTTTGAAGTACAATTTTATCCAACATATTAAAAACCACTCGAATATACTTATATTGTACTTATCAGAAATATAAAAATATTGATTATCAGTATTTGCGATCTGGCGCAAATTTATTTGTTGGTTGTGCGATGAACCGCATTTCGAGTCCTTTGCAATAAGCCAAGGAGAAATAAAAAATAATAATTTGGACTCGAGATACATATAGGGTTGTACCAGCCCCCCACTACGTTAATCACCCACGTTATCAGTATTTGCAATCTAGCGCAAATCAATTTTTTTGTTGAGCGATGAAGCGCATTTAAAGACCTTTGGAATGAGACAAGAAGAATTAAAAAATAATAACTGGACTCGAGATACATATAGCGTGTTACCAGCCCCCACTACGTTAATTATCAACGTTATCAGTATTTGCAATCTAGCGCAAATTTATTTTTTGGTTGAGCGATGAAGCGCATTTGAAGACCTTTGGAATGAGCCAAAGAGAATTAAAAAATAATAATTAGGACTCGAGATACATATAGCGTTGTACCAGCCTTCCACTACGTTATTCACCCACGTTATCAGTATTTGCAATCAAGCGCAAATTAATTTTTTAGTTGAGCTATGAAGCGCATTTGAAGACCTTTGGAATGAGCCAAGAAGATTAAAAAAATAATTACTGGACTCGAGATACATATAGCGTTTTACCAGCCCACCACTATGTTCATCACCCACGTTATCAGTATTTGCAATCTAGCGCAAATTAATTTTTTGGTTGAGCAAAGAAGCGCATTTGAAGACCTTTGGAATGATCCAAGGAGAATTAAAAAATAATAATTAGGACTGGAGATACATATAGCGTGTTACCAGCCCCCCACGATGTTAATCACCCACGTTATCAGTATTTTCAATCTATCGCAAATTAATTTTTCAGTTGAGCGAAGAAGCGCATTTGAAGATCTTTGGAATGAGCCAAGGAGAATTAAAAAACAATAATTAGGACTCGAGAAACATATAGCGTGTTACCAGCCCCCCACTACCTTAATTACCCACGTTATCAGTATTTGCAATCTAGCGCAAATTAATTCTTTGGTTAAGCGATGAAGCGCATTTGAAGACCTTTGGAATGATTTAAGGAGAATTAACAAATAATAATTAGGACTCGAAATACATATACCGTGTTACCAGCCCCCCACTACGTTAATTACCAACGTTATTAGTGTTTGCAATTAAGCGCAAATTAATTCTTTGGTTGAGCGATGAATCGCATTTAAAGACCTTTAAAATGAGCCAAGGAGAATTTAAAAATAATAATTAGGACTCGAGATACATATGAGTGTTACCAGCCCCCCATCACGTTAATCATTTTTTTTCATTTGAGAACATTTAATATAGTTAAAAGATTAGCATTACACGGCAGATTTATTTGACAGATTAGGGGCCGCCCATAAACTCTTTTTCCCTTTTTTAAAGAATTTATTTTTCCTTTTTTTTTAAAAAACTTTCCCTTTTTCTCGTGTTTTTGCTTAAATTTTAACTAAATTAATAGAATGGGTTCGAAATTTAATTTTTTTCTTGAAAATTTTGTTAAAAATGTACATATCTTTTTTAGTGAAATTCATCTATGTGGTCAAAAATTTATCTTTTTTAGTAATAATGTAGTAAAAAAAATAAACTATGAAGTAATTAGGTAAAAAATCGTGTATTTTATTAGTAAATCATCTTTTTTGTAAGAAATTAATCTTCTTGGTTAAAAAAACTTTCGGTTGAAAATTCAACTCTTTGTTTGAGTATTGGAACCTTTTTTTTGACAATTTATTCATTTTTGTAGAAAATTTATCATTTTTGTTTAAAATTCATCTCTTTGGTTTTATGTTCAACTATTTTGCTTGAACAAATTTTTTTGGCTGAGAAATAATTTTTTTTGACTGAACATACTAAATGAAATTTTTGTTTGAATTTCTGAAAATGATAAATTTCACTGGAAATGTAGTGTATCATTTTTTGTTTAAAATTGATATTTTTAATTGAAAACTAATCTTTTATGGTTAAAATTTAATGTATTCTTTTTTTTTGTAGGAAACTAGTCTTTTTAGTAAAAAATTAATCTTCCTGGCTGAAAATGCGTTTTTTCTGGTTAAAATTGCAACTGCTTGATTAAAAATTATTCTTTATTGGTTTTGAACTTAACTATTTAGTCAAAAATTCGTCTTTTTCGTCAAATTGGTTAAAAATTCATCCTTTTTTTGTTGAAAATAAATTTTTTGTTGGATGTTTATATTTTTGGGTTAAAAGTACAACAGTTTACTAAAAAATTATTTTTTTAACATAAAATTTGATGATTTTATTTTGGGTTGAAAAATTTTTTGTTTATTTGAGAATTCAATTATTACATTGTAAACACATTTTTCTACTTTTTTGAGAGTTCATCAATTTGGTAGGAAATTGATTTTGTTTGCTGAAAACTCTTCTTTTTCGTTGACAATTCAACTGCTGTGTTAAAAATCCGTAAAAAAATACTTTTTTTGATGAGAATCAGTTTTTTAACAACAAAAATTTTATTTTTATATTTTTGGTTGAAAACTTATCTTTTTTAGGTAAAAATGTATATATTTGATTAAATATTTATGTATTTTACTAAAATTAACTTTATTAGCAGAGAATTATTCTTTTTGGTCTAAAGTTTAATCTTTGTAGATTAAGAGTTCAGCAATTGGTACAAAATTCAACTATGTAGTTGAAAGTGCAATTATTTTAATAAAAATTCAATAATTTGGTAAAAAATTGAACCATTTGCTTGGAAATTAACTTGCTTGTTGAGAATTCATATTTTTGGTGAGAAATGCCACTATTTTGGTGAAAAATTAATCTGTTTGGTTAGAAATAAATGTATCAATTTAAAAATTTATAAATTCTTAGATATAGCAATTTAACTTTTGGTTTATTATTTTTTCTTTTCAAGTTGTAAATAAAACTATTTGATAGGAAGTTCAGATATTTTGTAGAGATTTCTTTTTTCTGATTTAAAAGACAACTGTTTTCTGAAAAATTCGACTTTTGAGCATAAAAACTTAACTATTTTCTGGACAATTTATCTATTTGGTTGAGGCTTTTACTATTCTGTTAAAAATTCGTAAAAAATAGTTTCTTTTTATTGTCAGTTTGTTTTTTACTGAAAATTTAACTGTTACATTTTTGGTTGGAAACTTATCTTTTTTAGCTGAAAATTTTCTATTCGGTTGAAAATGCATGTATTTTCTTAAAAATTCATTTTTTCTTCGGCAATTGATCTTTTGGTAGAAAATTTATTATTATGGGTTAAGAATTCCGCTATTTAGTGAAAAAGTCAAATATTTTGTTACATGTTTAATTATTTTCTTTAAAAAATCAGAAATTTAGTAGAAAAGTAAACAATTTGGTTGAAGAGTAACTTCTCTATTATAAATTTATATTTTTGGTAGAAAATTCAACTACTTTGGTAGAAAATGAAGTTATTAAGTTAAAAATTAAGCTGTTTATTGGAAAATGTAACTATTTTTTTGAAAATTTACATTTTCGGATTAAAAATGAACATTTTTCTTAAAAATTCATTTTGTTGTTGTGAAAGACAACCGTTTTCTAATCGTTTCGACTTTTTAGCCTACAAATTGTATTTTGTTGAAATTTCATTTATTGGTTAAAAAATACATTTTTTTGGTATCAATGTAGCTATTTCTTTAAAATTCAATTGTTTTGTAAAAATTTCATAAAATGTTTTTTTTTGTTGTTGTTTAAAATAGTTTTTTCTAATACGAATTTAACTGTTCCATTTTTTGTTAAAAACTCACATTTTTAAATTGAAAATTTATCTATTTGGTAACAATTATTTAGAAAATATTGTAATATTTTTGTGAGAAAATACTTTTCCCAAATATAAAGGTTGCTTTCATGTACAGAGAACACTTTTTTAAATAAATAGAGTGAAAAGTGTGGCACTTGTTTTAGTTAGTAATTTATTAGTCCTCTTCTGTAGCGCAGCATTCAATCTCAATTTCAATATATTGAAACAGTATTTTACTGCAGATTGAACAGTACTATTTGCCTTTTCTCTTATTTTCAATTATTCGTTGGAGAGAAAACATCCTTTTTGTCCCCTATCGATTCCGCATCAATATTTAATTTCACTTGCGTTAAATTAAGTCATTTGTATAATTAAACTCGTTTATTCGAATGACTTTACCATATTACCAATTCAGAGAAGTGCATACAAGTTTTCCCATGAGTCTGCTTATTATGCATTACAATGCTTGTTTGTGTATTTGCGACTTGAAGCGCCTGTTTTCAAAAGTAGAGTCAAACAATTAGTTGATAGTTATTAAAAAACAATTGTTAAATTGGCCTCTAAGTTCCACACTTTTTTACTTTTTTTATATTTTTTTGTACAATTGTATAAAAAAGTATAAAAAATGCTACTTTTTTCCGTAAAGTGGCATAATAAATTGATTTTAGGCACAAATTTTATTTTTTTTCAAATGAAAAAAGGTATGCCTAATAAAACTATCTATTAAAAAAAAGAAATAAATAAATTAAAATAGAACAGTAGATAGGTTTCTTTAAAAATCTCAAAATGAGAAGTTAACAAAAATTATGAGAATTAAAACTGAGACTGATAGTCTCCAAACTTTTACAGCTTTTTGATAAGCATTTCCTAGATGATAACTTATGTCTAATAAAACCCTGTTGAAAAAAAATGTATAATCTAAAGAGATGACGAAACAATTTTATCAAGCATTTCCGGGTTTTCCACTCGTAAAAATGCATCTAAAAATTTTATAAGTACCTTATGTATCAGAAATCCGGGATTTTTCGATGACTTATATTTCAATATAAGTAACTGGATTTTAAAAAATTTTAAAAGATTTTATGCGATACCACAATATTGTCACGAATTTTAAAGGATATTATGGGATTTCAATGAGATTTCGAAGATTTAAATAGATTCAAAGAGATTCAAAGAGATTTCAAAGGATGTCAACGAATTTTAAAAGATGTAAAAATGTTTCTATGATTGTAAGGAATTTCTTAGAATTTTAATGTCTTTGAAAACATTTATTTGGATTTTGATATTTTAGAAGGAGTTTGAGTCCCCTAGAATTTTAAAGATTTTAATGAATTTTGAGGGTATTTCGAAAATCTCATAAGATTTCAAAAAACTTTACGGAATTTTATGGATTCTAATCGTTTTGTGAAGATTTTCAGGTATTTTGAAGGATTTCAATGGGATTTTTATTATTTCAAACGATTTTTAAGATTTGAACAGTTTTAAAGGGTTGTAAGGGTGTTTAAAAGATTTTAAAATAAGTCACTGGATTTCAAGAGACTTAAGGATTTTATGCCATATCGAAATATTTTCATTAATTTAGAATTTTTATGATATTTTTAAGATTTAAAGAGTTTCAACGAGATTTCAAAAAATTTGCGAAAATTCCAATAAATTTCAAACGAAAGTCAGAAATTGAAAAAGCTCCTCTAAAATGTATTGTGTTTACAATTATGATTTTCCAGACTTACCACATTTTCTTCTGATGCATGCAGATTTTACATTTTTTTGTTGAAAACAGAGGTCCATTAAAGTATAAAAAATTTATATACACGAAAATATAAAATTTATGGAAACAATAATTTTTTTAAGCACATTTTGCTAACGTGCAAGTTAAAGGCGTTTATCAATCCACAGCAAACTAATTATAATTTTTTAGATTCCTAATTAGGAAGGTCAGTTTAAAAAACATAAACTTTTCAGAAATCACATTGCACCTATATATTTTTTTCTCTAAATCATGAAAAAACATTACTATAGGGATTCAGGCAAATAGCAGTATATTAGTTGAGATAAGCGATTTTAAATATAGGTCTCTGAATCCATCACAGTTTCATCTATAATTTGAGATTGTTTCAAAAAGGCAATTATATTCACATATAAACAAAAATATAGAAAATATATAAAATAAATGATCATTTGTCAAATCTCCCAATACATTCGTATTCCGTTTGTGAATCTGTTCAATTTTCATGTGTCTCAATTTTCTCAAAAGCTAAACAGATAATATATAATTAAGTACCTGGTTAATGATTAGTAACTTTGATGATCTTGATTTCAAAGAAAATCGTAATTAATGAAAACTGTACAAATTTATACGTAGAATACAAGTGTTAGGAAACGTCCATTAATAATGTAAGCCTTTCTTGGGGCGGAAGGGCCTGGAAAATCTTACGAATCCATGCTTATGAGGATGAAGCCCAAAGAATTTCTTGTGTAAGTGTTTTCTTTGAAATTATTTTTTTATAATATGATAATTAAAACCTTTTTTGTCTGTTGAAATTACTTTTAGTACTATTATACACATTATATAATTATCCCTTTTATTTCTTTTCGCTTCCTCATAGAGGAATCTTTGTAATGCTCACATTTTTGAAAAATTGTTTATTCATTTAATTAAACGCTTCATCATTTAAAAACATCTAATTCAATGTTCTAAGAAATTGCCCGGATGTGTATGTGGATGTATGTGTGTGTGGATGTATATATAAAAACGGTTGCAGATAAATTGATGAAATTTGGAGGTCTTATTCTCACCGCTTATATCTTGAAACTGACCAAAGGATTTCTTCAAATATTTATTGCATTTTTTTTCTAGCACTTTATAATATTTAAAAATTCGGTTTTTTATAGTTAAAGTTTTTTCATCAACATAATTCAAAGTTGATGCAAAGATATAAAAGATTGCTTGGTTCAAAACGAATCGATTGACCTATAATATTAATACCTTCCATTGAAGAGTAAGGAAGTTTTTGCTATTTATATTATATTAAAAGTCTATTTTAATAGTAAAAATTTTCTCATTTTCATAATTTAGAGTTGATGTGAGAAAAGAAAAGATGTGTTGATGCAAGGCAAATCGATTTACATATAATTATTGATACATTATATTGAAGAGTAAGAAAGCTATGGTAATGCATAATATTTGAAAATACGGTTTTTTATAGTGAAACTTTTTTCATTAACATAATTCAAAGCTGATGCAAGGATATAAAAGATTTTTTGTACCAAAATAAATCGTTTGACCTATAATATTCACACATTTGATGAAAGAGTAAGGACGTTATGTTCATTTATATTATATCAGAAGTCGATTTTCATAGTAAAAATTTTCTCGTTCTCATAATTTAAAGCTGATGTGAGGATAGAAATGATGTGTTGATTCAAGACGAATTGGTTGATTTGTAATATTAATATATTCTATTAAATAGTAAGGAAGCTATGGTATTGCATAATATTGAAAAAAAATGTTTTTTATGGTACAACTTTTTTTCATTCACATAAATAAAAATCAATGCAACAACATAAACGATTCCTTGGCTCAGAACGAATCGATTGACCTATTATATAAACACATTTTATCAAAGAGAAAGGACGTTACGTTAATTCATATCATATTACAAATCGATTTTTTTAGTGAGAATTTCCTTATTCTCATAATTTCAAGTTGATGCAAAGTAGAAAAGATGTGTTTATTCGAGATGAATCGATTGACCTGTAATATTGATACATTTTATTGAAGAGTAAGAAAGATATGGTAATGCATAAAATTGGAAAAATACGGTTTTTCATAGTGGGACTTTTTTCATTCATCTAAATCAAAATTGATGTA
>JAUELO010023735.1:0-10953 GCA_032357855.1 Amphibolips quercusostensackenii
GATGACTACCGCGTGCTTGTTTTATTTTTCGGGAAGTTCAAAAGTGTCAAACTTTGCATACCTCTCATTCACACATTAAAAGGACGAAAATTCTGCATTTTTTTATTGAAATCTTCATGAAACTCCCTTCTAACATATATTAATTAAAAAAAAAAAAACGGTAAGAATAGTTTACGAGTTAGAGTTAGAAATGTATCATTTTCCTATGCTTGGGATAGGCTTTACGTGTATAAAGGTTCAACTTTGATCTTAATTATCTCAGCTTAGAAGAGGACAATTTTTTTTCAATTTCGCAAACATTTAGATAACATTTCAAAGAATCTACAGTCAAAGTTTAAACAAATCCGTAAGAAAAGTGTGTTCGTGACCGTACCTCCTTAAATATTTCTGACTTTAATCAGTGTTGGCACGTGGTTCGGCAAAGCAGGACAAGTGGGTAGAATAAAGTATTCTGTCAATGACAATAGGATCTCCAGAAGCAAGCCGACTCCGTTACTATTGTCGTTGAAAGAGTACTTTTTTTACCACTTGTCCTGCTTTGCCGGCCCACACGCCAACACTAATTAAAGTCAGAAATATTCATAATTATATTTTATACGTAACAGTGAATTTATCATACATTTAATTATTGCACTGCACTCGCATCACAAAATTACACATTCTAAGCCATCAAACGTAACACTATGAATAAATGATTGAATATCTCGAAATTAAAAAGAATGTATTGCATTAAAGAATGTTGAAATAATATCTCTTAATTTTTTCAGATTTTTCCTAATGTCAAATGCTTTCTGGGACGAGGTGAAAGTCGACGCTTGAAAAAGGTGGCCGAAAATTCCTGTTTTTTATGTTTTGCTCTCTAACTATTGGAAAAAAATTTTAGAATGAAATTAATCATATTTTTGAACTCGGAAGACTTCCAGATTTTAGATGCTTCTTATTAAACCATTCAGAGATTTTTTTTGAGCGAGTTGGAATCAAAAAATGTGAGGGGCTTCGACTTTTGGCCCGAACTTTAGTTAGTTTTAGGATTCGATAATATTTTTTTAAATCGTTACTTAACGCCGACTGAATATGTCCAACTTAAAAATAAAATTTGCAAGTCGCTAATTAGGTAAATAATTCCTACATCAAAGAATATCACTGAAAAAAAACTAGTTGTTCAGAATACAATATTTAGGTATAATTTTACATTGAGCTATTTTTGTTCTCCGTCTTTTTACAGTTCAAAAATCGGTTTATCTATTTTGAATTCTTTAAGCTTTTCTGCATTTTTTCTGCGGTACATCTATCAGTAAAAAGTTTTGAGGTATTCAACAGATTTTTTGTTTTTCCAGTTTTGATTACTCTGTCATGGCAATTTTTTCTATTGTATTGTATCAGTAAAACATTCTCAAGTAATGTTTGTTCAAGTTCATTTTTGCATAAAATTGCTTATTTTATTTGAATTTTTTAAATTTAGGGGGCTATAGGGACCACAGCTGAATGCAGGGTGGATTGGGGGATGTAGGAACCAATCCGTGAGGCCTTTTTATTTTATAATAGACTAAAGGATTAAAATCACTTTTCGGATTTTCATAAAGTAAAGGATTTATAAGCAAAGAATAAAAAATAATTAAGGTTCAAGGTTCTCATCAAAAGTTCAAGGATATTTCCATCTTTTAGGGTAAAAAAATCAAGGAGAATTCCATGTTTTTAAGGTTTTAAGTTCTTTTGACACATTGCAATTCGTATAAAACAAAATCTACAAAAAATGCATTAAAATGCAGTTACAAAATTGGTTACAGTTTCCACCTCTATTTCTCCTGGAGAGCGGGAGTAGTGATGTAGGCGTGTTCGAGTCTCTCCTATAGTGACGTCACGTAGCCCTGTAAATATGAAATATCTGCACGGGTGCTTGGGGTCGACTTACTTCTCAATAAATTTTTTTTATAGTAACTGGAGTTTTAATTATCTTATTTCATTTTTTTACACTTATTTTTAATGAATGTTATTCAAAATAAAAATTTACAAACTGTTTTTTTGTTGTACATTTTTGAATATTTTAATATCACAGTCTTGGTTGACTGACACTCTTTAAAGCCTAACGATATATTAAAATTATGCGCAAGGCATGAAGATAAGTTATATAATAAAATATAATAATATGAAAGTGAAGAAATTGATCTTTGCTGTATAACGAACCTAGTAACATATTATTAATCGCCTGTATGACAAAAATAAGTGTCATTGAAGATCACATAGAATATTTAAAATCAATTCTTCTATTATTTCATCGACGAATGTCTAGGAGAAAATGTTATTTTTAGAGATCTCTTGGAATAAATATACATTCTTAGGCAGTGAAAATTACATTGTTTGGCAAAATATACACAAAATATGTGTAATGCTTATTATAAATAAAACGTTTTGTTTTTGCCATATTTTCCGTGTTGAATTAGAATTTAACTGTTATTGTTTGCCTACACGTCAGGGGTTTTAGTTATTTTCAGTTAAACATTTTCTCTGAAAATAAAAATAGCTCTTTAAGTGTATGTGAAATTTTTTGTAGATTAAAAGTGTCACGCGTTTTCTATATCTTCGTAATGCGAAATCCAACGACCACTTGAACTCTGCGAATCCTAAACGGTTCTCAAGATAATCGAAAAAATCTGAGAAAAAATATGTAAAAAGAGATGTTTCTATTAAACGTTGTACTGAGGTAAATACTTAATCTTTATTATTCAAGTAGGAGTGGTTATCTTTGTGATCTAATGGAGAACAAATCTAAACAAAAGTTTATAGTTCCAGCGCTTACTTTTCGCGAGGTGGATGACAGAGACACCATCCCTTTCTGTATAGTTGACATTTCGACAAAGTATGCTTATTCAAGGTAAATAATTGTGCTCGAATTCTGTTGAACTCATTGGAATTTCTTTGCAAGTGAATTGAAGTTTAATTTCAGTATATTTAAAAGAATTGACATAAAAATTTAAATAATTTTAGATAATTCAAGCGGATTCACTTTTAAAGTAATAACAATTAATTCAACACAATTTGAGTACATACAATTTTTCGCTTTGAATAATCTAAATTGTCTAATTTCCAGCTTACTGAAAATAACCCCTATTTAAATAATAAAGAGTAACTATTTATCTCAGTATACGTATTTTTTTAAAACCTCTTTTTCTCGTTTTTCTTTCAGTTTCTTGTGATCATCTACAACTATCGTTGATATAGCGCATTTTGTGATGTTTCGAAAAAATTTTTAATAAAAAAAATTTTAAAACCTTTTATGGGCAAAAAATTGAGGTTAAATGCGAAATCAGCATGAAGAAATACTACGGAAACGACACGTCCCATTTAAAATACACATAGGTCAAATTCCCAGATATCTCCGGACAGCTTGTGAGTTCTCTGAAAGTTTTTTAAAAGTAATTCGTAACATTTTTGCAATTATTTAGGAAAAAGTCCCTTGCCATATTATTAGAGCAAAGCTGGAAAATCACTTTTTCGACATTTCAACTACAATATACCTAATTTTTAAACATTTTTTGTTAAATTACAAGAAAGCATATATAATATACTGAGTTTTATTCAAAAAGTATTGATTTAAATTGGACTGTAGCGTCGTTTACGTATTCTGATAATTATATTATTGTCGCAAATCTATAAGTTTTGTAGAATTTTTATCAAAAAATGTTGAAGCATCAACAAAGAACTCACTTTACGCGATTCTAAAGCACTATTACTTTTTTAATTATGACGAACTATGTATTGTACATAATGGAACCGATACACTCCATTCGAAGTTTCACAGAAAAAAAGTGTGAATCTAACGCTGATTTCGGGGTACCATTTTCCTGTAACAAAAATTACTCTTGGTAGTGTGAATAGTACCACTTACATAAGGTATCGTTTCCCTTCGGACTTGGAGAACGAAAGGTCACCTGCTGTCAATTATTTTTACAGTTTCACGGCAAAAACAATAGTCGATATTTTCGTACCCCAACTCCGAGGGAAATAGAACACCATCTTGAAATTAGGTGCAACGAAATTTCATCCCAGAGTTTTTACTGTGTTATCATTTTATTTGACGTTTTTGTGTAAACACTAACAGCATCTGAGTTTAAACAATTAGTCTTTCAAAAATTACATATTATGTGACCATAAGCATAAAAATACAAGTACTATTAAGGCATGCTAACGATCTCAGAATAAAAGAACAAAAATAATGTGAAATACTTATTTCTTAGCTATGATCTAATAATATATGGTCAGGAACTGCACTATAATGCGACTTTTATTTATAAATGTTATCGAAAGATACTATCAGTTGCCGAAAAAATATCAATAAGTTATTATTAACAGCCCGAATAAAATATTTGGTCTTGATTTTGGCTTGGATTAAGACTTCCAAGACAATTTCAAGTTATTCTAAATGCTTAGCTCTTGAGACAGAAGAAAGTAATTTTTGATGTCTTAATACGAATATTCTGGACTTATAGACGATAATTAATGTCTTGAGACAAGCGGTGGCGGACTGGGTACCTAGGGTCGCGGCCCGGTACCCACACCTTAGGGGCGACAATGCACTACGGATGACTGAAAGAAAGGTCATCGGAGTCTATCAGTAACGCATTTTCCTTCATTTTCTTTTTGCATCAATTACATATTTAAAACTTTGTTACGAATTTTGTTGTCTAAAAGCTCAACAAATTGTTCACTTCTTTTGACGGTTGCGCCAACTGGTCAATTACTTCGTCCTGATTAACTTCTTCAGCCAAGTCGCGTTCTTTGGCCATTGGCATGCATGGACGTAGCAATTCTTACTATATTGAATTTCGTAAAAGGCTTTTGCTAATTTATAATTTGCTAAAGCTAATGATGATTTGGCAAAACATCAAAACATGATGTTCTTTAAGCAGAAATATATTTTAGAATGTATAGAAGCAAGAGAAAAAGTGAAAAGAAATGTGAGAAAACTATATTACTGTACCAGTATTGCTAGTAGTACAAGCGTAAATCGTAGATATTATTGGATATTCGTTTCACTCTTTTTATTGCATTTCCAAATATATTTATTTGTTCAAACAATATAATCTTTTAGGGACACCTTTACATGGCTTGGGGGGCACCAACCAAGGAGGGCGCAACCAGGGTTTCCTGGCTGCAAATCCATGTCATTCCGTCACTGAAGAAAAGGTTATTTTAATTTGAAAGAAACTGAGACACAGTTTTATATCTCGAAGACAAACGAATAGTCTTCAGATAATATTTTCATGATTCGGAGACAAGAAATAATGTCTTGGTGTAGGCCTCCATGGGTTATCACTAATCTGCTTTCAATTATACAAAATATTTATATTAGTTATCTTCATGGTATTTATTTAATATGTAATAATACATTTTTTACCTGCAATAATTATGTTTTTTGGATAGCAAATCCGAAAATGTTGTCCATTTTTTTCTATCTCCAACAGCTAAGTCTAAAGCCCTCCATTAATTTTCCTGAAAACTAAAAATAATTTTTCACCTTACGAATAGTAGTAGATTATATAATTTCCTGCCGTAGAACATCGATAACTTTAGGTAATAAAACCAAGACATAGATTATCCTAACATTTCTCAAGAAAATATACGTGGTCTTGTTTTGGCACAGCTGCAGCCATAAATGCAAGAGTAGTCTGTATATCTTCAGTGCCTGACTGGTGAGACATAACCAGATATCATAGTGTTGAAGACATATTCACAAATTGGAGAGATTGAAGACAAAATTAGGTCTAAATATTTTTACCTGGGAGGGTGGCGCTTAAGATTTAAAAGTCGAATTTCATAAAACAGTATTTCCTTTTTTTCCCTCATTTGTTATCCTTGTGATAAAAAGTCCCTGGAATTTTTTCTAATTTATTTTAAAAAGGTTTAAATGGTGCCGGGGCTCTGTCAAAAGTTCCAAAATTTGATTTCAATATTTTTTAATTAAACTTTGATTAAACCAAGCATTTAATTATAACTTTTTGTATTTTTACATGCCAATTAACATCTACTATACTTATATGTTCAAAATAAACTTTTAAATAAAAAAAATAAAAAGATTTTTCACCCCAGTAAAAACTGAAACTTACATTTTATTAGAGAAATTAAAGTTCACTTTGCATTTTTCTAATAAACTATAATTAATGAATGACAAAGAAATGCACATGTACAAAATCAGTTATGTGTTATTAAATTATAAAGTCTGGTGAAAAATATTTAATTTAATAGCTTGTCAAATACTTTATTAAGCTTGCGTGAGTATGAAATTTATAAAAATTTTAAATTTCGACATCCAGGTTTGTTGTGAGCTGTCTAGACAGAAGCGGTGATGTTTCAGCAAAACCTAAAGAAGCTAATGCTGCTGTTGCTCACCTTTTATCAATAACTAAAGTCGGCGTCAAAAGTATGCGACCCTCACTGTGATAGCCCGTAACTCGTTTAAAAAAATCGCAGAATGTTCTAGCCAGGCACACGTGAAAGCATAAAGTCTCCTGAATTGGACGATATGTATATTGTTCTTTTGAAAAATTTCCTACAATAAAGCTGATGTAAAACGTACCGAAAAACATGGTTTTTTAAACACTTTTTGTAAGCCTCGACTTTCGAGGCTTCTCAAAACAAGGTGGACGTCTTTCAAAATCTGAAAAAATTCACAGACGCTCCTTAAGGTATCTAAAATACAACGCAGTCTTTCAAATTTCAAAATATAGAATTGTTTACTAATTACAGACCACTTTCCACAAGCATATCATCTTGCAAAGGAATAATTATAAGAAGCTGTTTGATGGCTTAAAGTGTGCAGTTTTGTGACGTGATTGATGTACATTTTGAAAAAATGAAATTAGATCAATATTTCTCGAAATAATGCTTTACGAATATTTTGGAATTTAATGAGAGTGGCCACCGTATAAAAAGTGCTAGAAAAAAGTATCCATTTCACAACTATAGGGACCTCAGAAAGAAGGGGATACCGGGAAGGGAAAAAGGCATAGACGTCGATATCCCCTTCCTTCTGAGGTCCCTATTGTTGTGAAACGCTTACTTTCTTTTAAGTACCTTTTATACGGTGGCCGCTCTCATTAAATTCAGAAATATTTGGAAACTATTGTTTCGAGAAATATTGATCTAATTTCATTTTTTTAACGTGTACGTCAATCACGTTACAACACTGCACATATTAAGCCATGAAACAACTTCCTCTAATTATTCCTTATCAAGATGATATGCTTGTGGAAAATGGTCTGTAATTAGTAAACAATTTTATATTTTGAAATTTGGAAAACTGCGTTGCATTCTAGACACCTTAAGGAGCGTCTGTGAATTTTTTCAAATTTTTATTGACGTCCAGCTTGTTTTGGGAAGCCTCGAAAGCCGAGGCTTAAAAAAAGTGCCTCAAAAGCCTTCTTTTTCGGCACGTTTTACATCAACACTATTGCAGAAAATTTTTTAGTAGAACAATATACATATCCATCAATTCAGGAGACTTTATGCTTTCACATGTGCTTGGCTAGAATATTCTGCGATTTTATTTGAATGAGTTACGAGCTATCAAAGTGAGGGTCGCGTACTTTTGACGCCGACTTTAGCTTTGATAGACATTTTCAGTCGTCTTTTTCCCAAGTTTTTTAGTAGTTTTTTGACTGGAGAATTCAAACAAGCGTGTTTTTTTATAATAGAAGTTTATGACCTTTTAGAAAAGTGTCATTTGTTTAAAATTTACTATCTTGGTCTTTATAAGCGAAAATAAGAATCTTCCATAAAAAAGAACACGCTTTTTTGGATTCTCTAGTCAAAAAACTACTGAAAAAGTTTAGTAAAAAGACGATTAAAAAGGTCTATTAAAGCCAGTTCCTTATTTTCGGTTACAAAAAGCATGATTGTAAATTTTAAATATTAAGCTTTTTTTTAATGTCGTGAGTGTCTCCTGTCAAAACCAGGCTCTCTTCATTAAATTCTGTAGACAAAAAACTGCTAAAAAACTTTGGAAAAAGACGATTGTTAATATCTGGCAAAGCTAGTTTGTTATTTTTGCTTATAAAAACCAAGATATGAAATTTTAAACAATTCACATTTTCAATGTTTGTTCTCATTGCTTCAAAGTTTTTAAAAATTCTTCAAATGAATTCAGAAATTTTGAGAGGAATTCTACGTAATTTGAGAGAATTCCGCAGAATTTAAATAACGATTACATCTTCATTCAGTGGTAGCTAAGCCGTCGAAATAACTTGACCAATTTGGAAAGAATTAGGAATAGTGCTATGGTTTTAGTAGAATCCTGAAGAATTCAGAGGAATTTGTCGAATTTATGAGCCTTTCAATTACAAATAATTCAATATGTACTATCGTAGCTTGAAAAGTACTAAAAAATCATAATTATGAGTCTTTCTACATATTCTGCACTATTGATTGCACATTTTTATAGCGTTTTGAATGGCTATAATGTCGTTTAGATTGAAATTAAAGTTTATCACATCTGCAACGTGCAACGCATTAACAAAGTACATGGTATTGGCTAATTCTACGTCAATGTAATTAGTGCCATGCGCCATTCTTACCAGATACCCATTTCCATCTTTAAACGGAAAAGCAGATCATACCCAAATGGGCCCCCACATTCTCACAGAAGCTGCAAGATGTAGCAGTTGATGCACATTGAATGAGCACTTATTACGACCATACAGATCTTCTACTTCTGACACGAAAATGTGCAGTAATGTCTCGGTCAAGTCAATTTCCAAATTTTTTATGCGGGATTGCGGGATTATGAGGCCAGGAAAGTCCATTAATAAATAAGTCTTGCATTTTGTGAGCAAACGGTCTTATGAAAGATAAAATTTCTAGTTTCTTTTTTGACTTTCGGTTACTACAGTACAAGCCACAAATAATTTAAAATCTTCTTGTGCTTTGAGGAGCTATGTTTAGTATTTGTGCTTGAAGAAGCCACAATTGACCACATGAACTATCAGATGTTGGTATGCCATCAGCGTTCCAAATCAAGCAGATGTCATACTTTGTACGAGTAAAAATTTTTTTAATCTTTTAAATTCCGAGCCTGAAGTCATATCATAAATGACATTTTCTTTTTAATTTTGGAAACATTGCTCTTGGTATTTATCGATGTAATGGTGAAGATTCCGCACTTCAAACGCGTCTTGAATTGCAGCCCGTATACTGAATAGCATGACTACCCCATTTACATCCGGACTCTCACAAATGTTACAAGCATTGATCACTGGATGGGTCATCCATTTACCCAAATATATATGGAGCATGTGTTGCATAGTCTGTGTTTTATTACTGCCTCAGAAAAAGAGTGAGGCATTGTTTGATGCAATAATTTTATAAAGAAGAACTTCGTCTTCGGAAAATTATTCGTATCTGGTATAAGGGATGCAACTAGATTTAAAGTTTCTTTAAGGAGTTTTTTTGTTGCCGCATTTTTAACGTATAAATCTAAGACTTTGTACAAAGCATTGCCGTAAAGAAGCAGTGAATTTCCATGAAGTGGTTCAAAGAGTATTTGTAGTCTAGCCTCAGCATTAGGTAAATTACTAAAGGTTGAATTTGCATTAGGTGTTGATGCATTCGAGAAGGCTAAGGGCAATGATGTTTCCGACCTAGTTAATGGTGTATTAGGTAATTCATCTTTTCGTTCTTCAGTCAAAAAGTCGTTGGATCTACCGAGCAGTCCTGAAATTTCCGATTCAGATAAATTCGACGTATTATCTTCACCTTTATTATCTTCTTCTTCATCGTCATTATTATCATCTGCATCTTCGTCGTCACCTTCATTGTCATCTTCATCTGAACCTGTATCTTTATCTTCACTGGCATCTTCATCTCCACCTTCATCTTCATCTGTGTCTACATCTGAATCTGCCTCTATATTTGCATCGTTATCTGCATTTTTATCTTCAACTGCATGTTGATGACCAGATTCCTACAAGATACAGTCTAATTTGTATTTTTTGTTTTTAAGGAAACCGGTGGGGGAAAAATGATGCTAACCCAAATTTTTTCTTATTATTATAAAGTACATTTCGACAGAATTAAAATTTTCTTAATTTATATGAAACTTCAGTTTTAATTAAAAATTAATTGTGTACGCCTGACAGAGTGCTGGTACTTTGGTACTTTAGTACATTGGTTTTGTAAGGTTACATAGGATGAAAAAGTTTTGTAATTTTTAATCCTATCGGATTTGTATTTAGGCAAATAACAGGCCTCTTGAACTTCACATGTATTTTACATAAAAAATTTAGCAAATGTAGGGGATATGAGGGGAGGATAACTAGGTGAAGTAGGGGAAGTGAGGGGAAAGGAAGTAGAAGTAGTAAAGGGAAGCAGGAGAAATGATTGGAAGTAAGGAAGGGTAGTGAGGAGAAGTGAGGTGAGCGCTAGTAGGATAGTGTGGATGAGTAGGGAAAGGAAAGTAAGGGTTGAAAAGAGAAGTAGGGGTAGGGGAGAGTAAGAGGGGAAAGTGAGGAAAGGGGAAAGTAGAATAGAAAGAAGTTGTGGAAGTGTGGGGTGAAGTGAGGGGAAATAGGAGAACGTAAGGGGTAGTAAAGGAGGAGGAATCATTAATCTTTATGTGATGGTCGCGATTTTGAATTTTCGCATTATTGGTAACTATATCATATGACAACTTTTAGTGTATCTAGAGCTACCACTCCCTCAATGAGCGTTAGATTCGTTAAAATTTATTAAAATTTGAGAGAAATTGATCACAGTCTGAATTTGCTTCATTTTTCGAATTTAAAATGTACGATAAGAAAATTCAAGGGGTTTATTAGTCCCGTAAATATTATCGGATAGGGCCAACAAATTCCAGGCCATCTTCATCTTATGTAACCTCACCAAACAAGGGCCAAGGCCGTAACCAGGGAGGGTGGTCAACAGGGTTTTACCCCCCCCCCCCTCCACACACAAATTCTGGAA
>JAUELO010023755.1:0-20353 GCA_032357855.1 Amphibolips quercusostensackenii
GTGTCAACTTTTTGTCAAATCTAATACCTTCTCATTATAGAATGAGAATGTAAGAACGCATCCTACCATGAAGTGGTTCTGAGAAAATTTGTAGATACAATTTATGTGAAAAATTTTATTAGTTAAAATTTTATTTGAGCTTGTGTCGTTTTTTCAAAAATTTAATTTTTCTCATTTTGAACGTTTTCTTATGACAAAAATTTACCACAAAGTTTAAAATCTTTTTTAAATGCACAACTTTTGTTCATTTGTCTGTTTTTGTACCTTGCATTGCTTCTCAAAAATTAGATTTTCATTATTGTTAATGTTGTTTTTAAAAATGAAACAAAAACTGCGCATCTCAGCAAAACCTAATTAATAACAAATTTGTAGCTATTTTTGGGTGAAAAAATTTTATTTTATAATTATTTTTGCATTTGTGTTGTTTGCCTAAATATTTGATTTTTCTATGTTCAATGCTGTTTTTCACGAATAAAACAAAAACTTTGCGTCGCATAAAAATGTGAATGATAACAAATTTGTAGATCTCTTCTAGGTGCACAATTTTATTAAAATCATCCTTTGTCGTATCTTGCATAATTTAAATGCAAAATAGAATTCTTTATTCTTTATTATTTTTCATAGAATAAAAATAAGAATTTTATGATTTTTCAGAAAAATTCAAAAAGTTGTTATTATAATTTTTTTTGATGTTTAAAATGCAACGTTTTTCTTTTTCTTATTTTTTTAAATCGTGCATTTTATGGCCTAAAATATTCATTTTCATTTGTTTTTTTTTTCTAAATTTCGAAAATGCTATAACTCCGGTAATTTTAGTTTCGTAAAAAAAAAAACTCATTAGGATATATTATTGGTCTTTTTAAGTATTTTGAGTACCACTTATAACCGTACATAGAACTTTTTAATTTAAAAAAAGACCTTGAAAGAACCTTTAATTTTTGACACTAAAAGAGTTTACCAAAGGCCAATCTGATAGATGCTTTTTTTCAAAAGTTATCGTGCTCACATTTTACAAAAATCTAATATCTTCTGTGATGAAAATGTGAAAAATGTAATGTTTAGTGCAGATATAAATGGTTTTCTAAAATTGTTTATTAGACCTTCCGCGATTCAATCTTTTGAAATGCTCAAGTTTGGTTGTCTGTTGTATTAATATCTTCTTACGAAGACGAACACCAGTATACAATCCGAATGTCTTTCATGGTACAATGCACTTAAGATCCTCTCTTACAACCTGGGATTGTTTCTGAAATCCTGTTTGCATTGTTGAAAAGCATCTTCTCTAATATTGCATTTGTTTTATGAATACATTTTCCTATTATGATTTTAGTCTGAGAGTCTGACATGAGTAAGGATTGAATATTTTAGATTAGCTATAGAAATATTATCACAAAGATTAAATCAAGTGTGAGCTGCAAGTATGTTTATATTATTGATCCAAAGACTCATATTTTGACAATAATATGATAAATTCCGTAAATTTCGAGGGAGAAAGAATTCTGGTAATCCGCTAGACCGCTAGGTTATCTGAAATAATAGTTTGGTATAATCCGATAAATCTACTTGTAATCTAGAATAATACCAGTATTAATGAGCAATCCATTTAAAACTCCAAAAAATTTCAGTATTCTAAAGCATTTCGCTTGTAATTTGAAATAATCCGAGTATTTCGTGGTAATCGACTCGTAATCCGCAGTAATACTAATACTCTAGCGTAATACAATAGTAATCCGGAGTAATACTAGTATTTTGGCGCAATCAACTTGTAATGACATCGTCTGGAATGGTCCAAGTTTTCAGGAGAAATGTACTCAGAATTGACAGTAATACCAGCATTCCAAAGTAATACATTTTGCATCAAGAACTTCACTTTCTATCCGAAGTAATACTAACATTTCAAAGTAATCTTCTTGTAACCAGGTGTAATCCATTTGTAAGTCGAGAGTATGAATTGATTTCTTATCCCAAATTTAAGGCATATGTTTTGCACAAACGTGCCTCCCACATTGTGCGACGCATATACCTTGCACTTTCGTGCCTCTCACAATATGCGACGCATATACCCCACACGCTGAATGCACCGCATGCCTCGCATGCCGTGCAGGTAAATGTGCTTCGCATGTCGTGCGAGTAACGTGCCTCGCACGATTGTTATCTGAAATATTTTTTTCTTTACATTTTATTGAACTAAAAATGTATCTTTTTGGTTAAAGATTTAATTACTTGATGAGACATTTAACAACTTTGTATGAAATTGGAATATATTGTCAGAAATCATGTTTTTCTCAATGGAAATTTTGTTAAAAAATGCGAATTCTTGGTAAAAAATTTGTTTTTTTCGTTGACAATCATCACTTTTTCAACTAAACATTTCATTTTTTTATTTTTAACTATAAATGACCTCTTTTAGTCAGAAATTCAACCATTTAGTTTAAAATAAATTTTTTGTTGTTGAAAATTTGTCTTTTTTGGTAAAGCTTTGATCTCCTTAGTTAAAATTTTTTTTTGTGCCAAAAATACAAATGCTTGTTTCAAAAAGAAATTACTTTGTTAAAAATTTATTTTTTAGTTAAAGATGCATCATATTAGTTCAAAATTGATATCTGTTGTTGAAAATTAAACTACTTTATTTATATCATTTTTTAACCTAATTTTATTTGTTTAAATAAAATTTTTTTATTTGTGGTTGAAAATATACATTTTTTATTAAAAAATTTAACTACTTAAATGCAAACTAATGTAGTTTGTTTAGAAATTTATCTTTTCCTGTAAAAAATTGATCTTATTGATTGAAAATTTAATTTTTTGGTTAAAAAGTTAAAAGTTTTATTAAAAGTTCGTCTTTTCTGTTAAAGATTTAACTATATTGTCGGTAAAAAATAATAATTATTAGAAAATTTAACAATTAAAGAAAAAATTTTGTTTGGTTTAAGGCTCATGATTTTATTTGAAAATTCCTCTTTTTTAATAAAGATTTAATTTTTTTGTAAGAATAGCGTTGTTTTTCAGTAGGAAATTTATCCTTTTACTAAAAATGTAAAGATTTGTTTGAAAGCTAATTTATTTTGCGAAACAATATTATTTGCCGATAATATTCATTCTTTTTTGTTATAAATTTAACTATTTGGTAAAAAATTTATCTGTTTTGTTGAGAATTCGTCTTTTTTCGTGTAAAATCAATTTTTTTGGTTAAACATGAAACAGTTTAAAAATTAATTTGCTTCAGTAAGTCATTTAAGTATTTTGTTGCAAATTCATCTTTGAGGTTATATTGAACTGTTTTTTAATTTTAAATAAAAATTTTTCTAAGTTGGAATATTAACTATTATATCTTTTCTTGAAGATTCATCTTTTTGTAATAAAAACTCTACTTCCTAATTAAAAGTTGACGCCTTCTAGGAAATTAATCTTAATGGTTGAAAATTAAACTATTTTGTTGAAAGCTTGTTTCTTTGTTCAAAAGTATTTTCTTGACTGAGAATATAACTACTTGCTTAGGAATTAACTTTTTTACTGACAGTCAAACTATTTTGCTAAAGATTCATCTTTTGTTTTGAAAATTCAACATCTAAGTAGAAAAATCAACTTAATTGTAGACAATTAGTTGTTTTTTTTTTAAATAAATTTTTTTTTTTATTCAAAATTTTACTATTTTAGTTTTGGTTAAAAAATTTGGTTCACAAATGATGCAATTTGTTCAAAATTCATATTTTCTGGTAAATAATTATTTTTTTTGGTTGAAAGTGGGCCAGAATTCGTGAAATCGACTTTAAAAAAATAAATATATTTTTTATTGAAATGTTTATTTAATAAATTGTTTATGAAAAATTGACATTCTATCGTGTTCTGTGTCGTTTAGAAAACTGAGAATATATCATAATACAATAAAACCCCAAACAATTTAAACACATTAAAAAAAGTTGGAAACAGCAGTTATTTTTAAAATTATGACAAGAAAAGTGCGTGGTGCGCAGTGGTCCAAAAATAAATTTTTGCGGACAAATGAAGTTTGAGGTCTTAATCTTTAGACGATTAAAAATTTTTTTTAAAATACTTTAGACAAAATTTCGCATTAATCCCTTCAGGCTGAATTTCAATTTTCATTTAGTGTATTTGTATTTTTTTCCAGGAAAATATTATTTTTCACAAAGACTCGTTGCTAATGACTTTAAAGTATTATTTAGCAGAGGATTTTTATTGTAAATCCACAATTTCAATAATTAATAACAAATAACATAAACAATTTCATATCATATAATAATTGTAAGTATTTGTGTCTGTGCATCAATTTCTATTGATTTCTGTTGTACTTGACTGGTTTGAATAAAGATAAATAATAATAAATTAGAAAATCTAATTCTTTTGAATTGTTTCATAACATAACATTTGACACAAAATGAAAATTGAAGTTTGTGCTTTTAAAATTAATGCGGAATTTTATTCTGAGTCTTTTTTTTATTTAGACTTCGAAATCAACTAAAAATTAGGGCCGCTAGCTTATTTGTCCGCTAAAATCCATTACTAGACCACTGTGCGGTGCTTTGATACGCACAGTGGGGCAAAAAAGGTACCCGTCGACAAAGGAATTTTTAGCGCACACTATTCATCCGATTTGAAAGTTTTTTAAAAAAAAAGATCTTTAAATTTTGAAAAGATTTGTGTGATAAGATTTTTGTAATGTTTAAAAATCCGTTATTTAACAATTAAG
Organism: Amphibolips quercusostensackenii; assembly: GCA_032357855.1. NCBI lineage: Eukaryota > Metazoa > Arthropoda > Insecta > Hymenoptera > Cynipidae > Amphibolips > Amphibolips quercusostensackenii. The sequence goes on from JAUELO010023755.1 coordinate 4,709, forward strand.
TTAAAATTGTTTTTTTTAACTTTTTCCAAGTGCTATGTCTTCGAAAACATTCAGGTTGATTGAAGAAGATCTTAAAACATTGTCACAACCATACGGAAACAATTTTTAGTTTGCTAAAATAATTGTAGTTAATTGCTTTTGTCTCATAAACAATTTAATGAAAAAAAGTTATTGTTTAGTATTGTCAATGTTTAGCTCATTGAAATTAATAGATTTGCTATGAATTGTGAGAAAATGAACGTTCCATCACCATTAATTAACAATATATGCTTTTTAGTAATTGTATAAACAATTTTTATAAACAAAATTACAGTTCGACGAGTTTTCCATCAAAAGGCTCAATTTTTTAAAACTGAATCAAGTAGGTATGTCTTTCCGAAGACTCTTCACTATAACACTTTACAAATTGACAACCATCACTTCTTACTTAAACAGTTTTATAAACAAATTCACAGTTGTAATGAATGGGCTTTATTTTTGTTTACAGAGTCAACTAAGAATGTCTTTTCGATGAGTCTTTGCTACTATACTTTGCAAATTGACATATTAGATTTTACCTAATTCCACAAGATAAGTTTAGCCTATGCTTAAAAAAGTAGTTGCAATATGAATTTTTTCATAACAATTGATTGAATGATAAATATTTTTTGTTGATTTGCAAATCGTCACAGCAAAGACTGATCGAAAAGACATTCTTAATTGATTCCGTATACGGAAAATTGAGCTTGTTTATTGTAATTGTAAACTTTTTTATAAAAGTTGTTCGAATAATGACTAATTGTTGTCAATTTGCAAAGTATCATTGCAAAGAGTCATCAGAAAGACATTCTTAGTTGATTCCGTATACAAAAATTAAGTTTATTCATTTTAACTTTGAATTTGTTTATGACAATTGTTAAAATAATTGTATAATCAACGAACTTTTCTGTAAGTGAAGTTCGATTGTAATTGTATTAGAACCTCCTTTCAATAAATCAACACGTAGTCCCCTAACTCTGGGTTAGACTTACCACAATTTAAAAGCTAAATAAAAGAAAGAAAAACGGGGCGCACGCGTCGGTGGCACCCTGTCAGATGTAAGTCTACTTATTTTGTCAAAGTATATTGCCGTAAAAATTAGGGGTCTAATACAATTAAATAATGGGAATATAAGGATAGGTTGGGTTTGGTCTATTCGGAGGAGGAGCTCATACAATTACCATCGAAGTTCACTTACAGTTAAGTTTGTTTAATTATACAATTGTATTTCCCGCCTTCCCCCTTAAATCAACACGTAAATGTTAAAAGCAACTGACAAGAATTTGAAAAGAGGAAAAAGTTAACATAGATTCAATACAAAAAAAAATATTTAATGACAGAACAAGTTTTCTGGCGAACATAAACACATAAAAAGATATGTTAATCAAATTAACCATTCAAGATGGAAAAAGCAAAACTTATTCTATCTTTTACAATAGGCCGCTTCTAAAACATTGCGAAGCTTTGAAAACTTTTAGTCCATCCTGCAGTCTTCCTAATGACATCTAGGTCTACCCCAAGCCTGTCAGCTGCTGATGTGGCAGCATGACGGGTGTTATAAGCAGAAAAAACTGTCTTATCAATACCGCATTTCGTTAATGTCGTCTTAACCCATCGACCTAATGTCTGCGCAGAAACCGCTTTATGAGGCCTTCTAAACCATATAAATAAATTTTGGATTGACTTTCGTCACAGACTTGACTTGAGTAAATAGGAATCTAGTATCGATGCAGCACAAAGTTTTTCATTTTTGTATTAAGGTAAAATTAAGATCGGTTGTGGTTGATTTCTTCCCGATGTTTTACCCTGCTCAGCGATTCACATTTTAATAAAGGATGTAGTTTTTCTAAAGTTGACAACATTTATAAGTTCGAAAGTCTGTATCCTATGACCTGTCACTATAGCGAGAATAGTTATAAGCTTCATTGATAAATCTTAAAAAATTCAATTCCTTATTCTCAGGTTTTGAAGAGAAGTAGTCGAGAACAACCTTGAAGTCCCACGTATATTCATGTCTTGGACTCGCCGGCCTCATACCATGAATACCTTTGAAAAACCTTTAAATTCTTGGATCGTTGGTAGCTTGAAAGTTCGTTACCAAAAAAAGTGCAGATCTAGTACAGTCAATAGCACTGTATGAAGACCCTTCTCGAATTCTTCAGTAAGAAAATTTAAAATATTTGGATCTCCTGGTTTATAAGAATCCAAATAATTTTTCATAGCAAAGTTCGGCTATTTATTCAAAGCAACGTTGTAGATTTTTAATGATTACTACCAAAGAAAAGCAACGGATATTTCTAAAGAAGGTTCTGTGATTCCTTGAAGTCTCAGTGCTTGCCGGATAACCTGCCGACCACCAGGGTAAGGTTCCAGAGCGGTTGGGGTTTCCTATTGGAAAATTTTAAAAGGTCTTTATGAGTTTTAAAATAAATTAGTTTCTGGTGGAGCACTGACTGGAAAACAGGGTAATAAGGTTGGGTAGGCCAATCTGGAACCACAACAATGCCCTCAGCTCTCTTTGATCTTATCTTATTCAGAACTTTTAGAATTATAGCGAAGGGTGGAAAGGCATAAAAGAAAGACTTCCTCCAAGACAGAGTAAAAGCGTCAACTGCTACTGAGCTAGGATCTTTCTTCCAGGAGACTTTATGTTTGCACTTGCATTAGGACGACTCGCAAATTAACCTACCACCGGGTCGCCAAAAACTTTTATTATCCATAATCGGCGTGCCTCGCACCATTCCCAAATCTCTTTTGCTCTATTGTTAAGATATAGGTACTAGGTACCTTCTATTATATTTATATAACAAATGGCTGTCGTGTTATCTACTTTTAAAAGAATTTTACATGATGTTGAATGCTTGGCTAAACATTTGAGACCTAAGAATGCAGCCTTGAGTTCTAAAATGTTATCGCTTCGGACCTGTCCCTCTCTTGTCCAAAAGCCATGAGATCTTTGAGAACCAAAAGCAGCTTCTCAACCAGTCAGAAAAGCATCTTAGAAATCTCGATGGTGAATTTTGCCTCCTTTATGGACCTGTGGCCTGTTAAAATATGGCTTTTCCACCACAGCGAATCCTCCGGGTTCAAATTTAATCTGATGCGCGCATCATAATTATTATTAATTTCTGCTAAGGCTTTTATTTTCTCCCGCTTGAAATCTTTAGTATAGAGCCAACTATAGGATATAGCAGGACAATAGGATATTAAAGAACCAATAAATTAGGCAAATTCTCTCATTTTGCATTGTGATGTTTCTTGAATTTACTCTATCTGATTGAGAACAGCAGGTTTCTCAGATTCAGGAAGCTCTAAGCCCATTCGTGACGAATTAAACATCAAGCCTAAAAATTTACGGATGTTACTTAAAACTGTCTGACTTTTTTTCCTTGTTAACAACAAACCCCAATTTCCGTTATAACTTTTTGGTCGCAATTAAATTTTTCAAGAAGTCACAATATGTATTACCAATTAACAAAAAATTGTCCAGGTAATGGAAGGACGAAAAACCCGACTTTCTGAAAACAGAGACTACCGGCCTCAGAAGCTTCGTGAAAACATAAGGATCCATACAAAGACCAAAGGGGACGCATGTAAATTCATAAGTCAAACGCCCAAACTCAAATTTGAGGAATTTTCTGTCACTTCGTCGAGCGAAATTGAATGGAAAGCGTCCTTTAGGTCTAAGGTTACTATAAAGCAGTACCTGCTTATTAATTTCATTGCTGTTTTATAGTCTTCAAGTTTGAAATGTTCCGTGAAAATAAATTTATTTATTTCTTTGAGATTCAAAATAAATCTGTTACTACCGTCTTGTTTAGGAACCAGGAAAATACTAGAAAAAAATTGACACTTTACAGGCTTGCATTTGCGTATGATGCCGCTTTCCGTATGTTGAGAAATTTAAGAAACATTGTATGTCTTTCTGCAGTAGACCAAATAGTGCGTTTAAAATACTTTTCATAAGGAATTGCCAAAAAAGGGATTTTGTATCCCCTAACTCAAGACAAAATTTTCTGGTCTGATGTTATGGCCTTTCACCCTTCAGGAAAATGCCTTGATCCACCAGCAACATTACTTAATAAACCTAACCCTTACTCCTGAAATCCTTCCTGCGTGATGAGCTCGGTTGATATGGTTTTGGCTGAAACCGTTGATTTCTGTGGAATGATTGGCGAGGAATCAATTGCTTTTTCTGCCTGCCCCACACCGTCGAATTTTTTGCTTGATGATAAAGGCAGGCTCCTTAATTTTTTCTAATTGTTTTTAGGTGCGGCCTTCTTGGGATTGAACGCAGTCGCCGTTCGTTCTACGGCTCGAGCTGATTTGACGCTTTCAACAAGGTCCTTTCCAGATAATAATTCATCAGGAACAGTTGAACTCAACGAGTCTTTGAGAGGTGGTTCATACAGAGCAAGAATTAGGCTTCTCCTAATTTTAGTATTTTTACGTTGGAGATCAATCAGAATTCGACAAGAATCACTTAAGGATTCTAAGAGAGCAGTGTCCTCCGCATTGTTTCGAGCAAAAATCGTAGAAATAGCCTTACAGACTGCGGCTATAGAAGAAGTCAACTTTTCTTGGGTTTGTACAATTTTCTTGTCTCTCTTAAAAGACTATTCTGGAAGTTTGCAAAAATCAAAAACTGTATAATTTGGTAGAATCAAGGTTCATGCAGTTACTAGGAGGCGGGTATTTTTTCAAAAAGATAGAAAGTTTTTCTGACGGTAAACCTAACTTAAGGATTTCGTTTGAACGAACTGTAAATTCAATGTTCATAGGCAAACCTAAGACTTCATCTTCTAGGATACGTTTGCCAATGATCTTAACCAAATTTATAGAAAAAGCGTTGCCAATTGGATCAGCAGCATCTTTATTTCCAGGACCTGATGTTTGAGGCAATGTTGATTTATTTTTTGCAGAATTCCTATCCTGATGAATCCCACTTTTAGTGGAGACGGGATTTACTCCTGCTGCGTCGATTAGAGACGGCGAATGCAGGTACTCAACTTCCAAAGCTGATGATTCAGAATGACGACCTAAACAAAATCCAAACAATGAAAAAACATTGACGTTCAGTATTGACATAAAAATCGTAAAATGAGGTTTCATATGTTATAGTCAAGATTAATAATTTAAAGGATTATAAGCTTCTACTAACAGTTATATAATTATAAAAGCATGAGCTTAATCATTTCTCGATGGGTATTAGCCCCTCAGATCTAAAGTATTATAGACAGGCATCAGCCTGATTAGTTTTTGATGGGTTATGAACACTTAAGACATGAGGTCTAATATGCAGGCATGAGCCTGATAATCTTTGGTGGGTATGAGCTCTTTAGGCTGAAAAAGGTAATGTGCAGGTATGAGCCTGTAAAAATTTTTGTTGGGTTTGAGCCCTTCAGAAATGTTAGGTTATCTCTCCTTACACGGAAAATCCACCATCCTGAAGGGTGCTTCGAAATGCACGTTTGAAATTATTGAGTTCTTTAAGGTTAAGACGTATATAGATCTGTATCGATGCGTATCAATTCTAAAAAGTAAACCTAGGAAGAGACATCTTACTGTAACTGGATGATTCAGATTCCGAACTGGTATAGCGTTTTCGATACTTGGACTACTTTGATTTTATCCTATGGAGACTGTCCTCTCTCTCTCCCTCTCTTTTAGTTCTAAGATACGTTTTAAAATCCTCCTGCGCCTTCTTGGATCAACAAGCTCATCCTCCAATGCCGATAGAGTTGATGATGAAGAAATGCGCCTTCTCTTTTTACTTTTTCCTATTTTATTACTGTAAACTCACAAAATAACGCAGAATGAAGTGGATTGTCTGACACAAAGAAAAGGAATGAGTAGACTCACATCTGATAGGGCACCAGCGACGCATGCGCCCCGTTTTCTTTTTTTTTTATCTTCCAAATTATGGTAAGTCTGACCCAGAGTGGGGGGACTACGTGTTGATTTAGAGGAGGAGGCGCGAAATACAATGAATAATTGTTGGCAATTTCCAAAGCATCATAGCAAAGAGTCATCAGAAAGATATTCTTATTTGATTCCGTATACAAAAATTAAGTCTATTTATTATAAATATAAATTTTTTATAAACATTTTTGAAATAATAAATAATTGTTATGAATTCGCGAAGTATAAAAGAAAAGAGTAATCGGAAAGACATTCTTTGTTATCTCCGTATACAAAAATTAAGCCCACTCACTGTAACTGTGAATTCGTTTATTAACATTTTTCAAGTAACGAAGATTAAGCCTATTCATTGAAAAATCGAATAACTGCAAATTTTTTTTATAAAAAGTGTTTAAACAATCACCAAAAAGCATCTATTCTTAATTACTTGTAATAAAACATTAATTTTCTCACATTGTATGTAAAATATATTAATTTTAATGAGCTAAACATTGCCAATTTTAAAAACAGACTTTTCTTCATTAATCGGTTTATAACAAATTAACAATTTTTTAAAAATTATTCTTAACAACTAAAAATTATTTTCACATAATTCTAACACTCTTTGAAGATCTTCTTTGGTTAATCTGAATTTTTTAGAAATAAATAACACATGGGAAGATTAACAAAAAATGTTGAACTTTATTTTTAAATAACAAATTTTGAAACAATAAAAAAATCTTATCACGCAAATCTTTAAAAAATTGTGACAGCTTTTATTTAAAAAAGCGTTCAAATCAGATGAACTGATTGCCCAGAACGCGATAAAATATCAATTGTTTATAAACAATGTATTAAATAATTATGAACAAATAATTTTTCTGAAAATAATGATCTGTTGAGAATTCTTCTGCAATAAACTTAAGTTTATTTAATTAAGTTCAATATGCGAAAATTTCTTTGGGATTGTTTCATTTGTTTATGAGCAGTAAGGTATTGTTATAGAAGTGACAGAAAATTTTATTTTAGAATAACTTTGACAACAAAAAACTATAAATATTTTATTCGGTCAAGTCATTATTATGGTATAATACAACCGAAATATCAACATTTCAATAAAAAACTTGACTAGTCACACATTCTAGGATAGGCCACTTTTTTTAGGATCTCATCTTATTTTTACTAAAGAACCGCAGACTTTATCAAAAAAGTAAAAAAAGTCATCGAAGTATTCGAATGCATTCTAAAAACATCAGTTTTGAGATTGTTTTTAGTTTTAGTTCTTGAAACCTCTGAAAATTCTGAAACAGATTCAAAATTTTATTTCAAAATCTTAACAAATCTGTATTTTGTTTTCACAATTTGGAATGTTTTTTAATTTTTTATCATTTTTTTAATTCGTTTTTAAAATTTCAAGTACTTTTTTAAATGATTCTAATTTCTTCAAAAACTGATATTAAATCCTGGGAAACTGAGAAAAAATCACTTAAAATGTTCCAAATTATTTTTTGAAAATTTTAGATATCTGTTTAAACATTTTCAATTATCTGTTAAAATTAATTTTTCAAGAAGAAAAATCATTTAGAATTTGTCCCAGAATCTTAAGAAAAAGTTTGTATTATTTTGAAACCTCTCAATATCCTGAAACAGGTTTAAAATATCGTTTCATAATGTTAAAAAATCTACATGTTTTTAATTATTTTGAATGTTTTTTAATATTTTATCATTTTTAAAATTTTTTCAAAGATTCTAATTATTTGTTTAATGATTCTAATATTTTTCTGCAACTTTTATTAAATTCTAGTGAATAAACAAAAATAAATTAAAATGTTTTATATAATACTTTTTTTTACAATTTTGAATATCTTTGCAAATCTTGTTTAATAATCTGTTATAAGTAATTTTTAAAAATGAAAAATCATTTTCAATTTTCCGAGGAATCTTAGAAAAATTTTTGTATTATCTTGATACCTCCCAAATTCTAAAAAAGATTCAAAATTTAATTTAAAAATGATGAAAAATATTAATTTTATTTCATGTTATTTGAAATGTTTTTGGAAGTTTTTAATCTTCTTAATATTATTTTAAAAGTTCCAAGTATTTTTGTAAAAATTCTAATTTTTTCTAAAACCTTCTTTACACCCTGGGAAAGTAAAAAAATCACTCAATATGTTCCAAATTATGTTTTGACTATTTTGATGTCTTTTGAAATCTTTTTTAATAATCTGTTTGAATTCATTTTTCAAAATACTTTTTCTGAAACAGATTAAAACTTGCATTTCAAAATTTTATTTTGTATTAAGTCATGTCAAATTTTCTTAGGAATTTAAAAAAAAACGTTGTATTGTCTTGAATCCTATTAAAATTCTGAAACAAATTAAAAATTTTATTTCAAAATTTACAAAAAAACCAAACATTGTTTTAAATTATTTGGGATGTTTTCAAATTTTTAATTATTTTTAAAATTTGTTAAAAAGTAATAAGTACTTTTTGAACTGACTCTAATTTTTTTTTAAACTTTGATTAAGTCCTGGTCAACTAAGAAAAAAATCAGTTAAAATTTTCTAAATTATTTTTCTGACAATTTTCTAAATCTTTTGAAACTTTTACAATGATCTGTTAAAACTAATTTTTTTCAAAATAAAAGGTCATTTTGAATTCTTCTAGGAATTGGAAAATGTAAAAAACTATACAGTTTGATTCTAATTATTTACAATGTTTTTTTTTTAATTTTTAATGATTTTCGAAATTCTTTCAAAAGTTCTTAATTTTTTTTCAATGATTCTAATTTTTCCTAAACCTTTCATTAAATTTTGGAAAACTGAAAAAATCACTTAAAATGTTCCAAATAATTTTTTGAACATTTTTAATATCTTTTGCCATCTTTTTTGATAATCTGTTAAAATTAATTATTTGAAATAAAAAGTCGTTTTGGATTTTCAAACGAATTTTAAGAAAAACGTCTTACCTTGAAACCTCGCAAAATTCTGAAACAGATACAAAATTTTATTTCAAAATGTTAAAAAATGAACATTTTGTTTTTAATCATTTGGAATCTTTTTAAATTTTTTATAATTTCAAAAATTCTTCCAAAAGTGTTAAGTATTTCATTTAATAATTTTATTTCTTCCTTGAAACCTTAATTAAATTGTGAAAAATAAAAAAAAAACACTCAAAATTATTTTCTGACAATATTGAGTGCCTTGTGAAACCTTTTTTAATATTCTGTTGAAATTAAATTTTCAGAATAAAAAGTCATTAATACTTTTTTCATTAGTGAATAATTGTTTTAGGAACTCTATTCCTTTGGTCTTCTCATTTTCTTTGAAAGTCTTTTGCACTTTCTACAATTCTTTCTACTTTTCAAATATGTATTAATTAAAGTTTTTTACGACAATACTTTAAATTTATGATACACCTTTAGCCCTAACCTGAAGTGGTTGACTTAGTCATTTAAAATTTCAACAACTAATTTTTTCCGTGTAGAAAACTAATGCGTTCGATTGAAAATTCAACAATTTGGTTCCAAGTGTTCGTATTTCATTCAGGGTTTGTCTTTTTTGTAGAGAATTAATCTATTTTGAATGACCTCTGAATAAATTAACAACAACAATTTATTTGGAAAAAAGTACGTAAGATAGAAGGGGAAGCAGGGTAAACTTACAGACACACATACAGGGGAATTTGTGATTCAAAATTTGAAAAAAAACTTAGCTTATTTATTTACGACCCCTTAGTATCTATGTGAGATCTGAAAGTCTGAAATATCTTCGGCAGTAGGCTTTCATCTATGCAGCTACGAAGTCGTTAGCTTATTAGATTTATTCCTTTGAAGTGATACAGATTATCGTGAATCCAATCTCATCATGAACTACTAACTTGTATCATGTGCAAAGCATGTAAGCCAGCAAGGAAGGGATTTTAGACCATCGATTTCCGAGGAAAATAAGGAAATAGGGTCAGACTTGGAAAATTTGATGTTGCAGCAAATATGATACTCTTAAATTATGGTACAAGCTGTTACATCCTGTGTGAAACTTCATTAGTTACATACTTTAAAAAAAACTTTGTTCCTACCTCTCTGCTTATCCAGCTTCCTCTCTTTAAAATAAAAATAATACAAAAAAAAGAAAAAAATTAGGCGAGAGTGAGGTTATGACGCGACTTTGTTTTTTAGTCGTTCTTTAATTTTTAAAAAGTTTGTTTGCCAATATAAAGTGAAACCTGAATAGTTGGCCCCTGTCTAGTTGCCTTCCGAGCATTGATGACGCGCCGCGGGGCCTAGGCGAAAGGTCGTTTGTGATCAATCAAGCGTTGAAAAACGAGAGCGTAGCGATAAAGCACTTTACCTCAACGTAATAGCTAAGTAACTCTGTCACAACGTTGCTTCAAAGTTGACTCTCAAGCGGCAAGACACACGTTTGCATAGCAAATAATTACGATAGCAAGCTCGCGTCTACCAGCAGTGAGGTTAAATGCACCTTGGTATTGCACCTTGACCTTGACAATAGCACCACCAAACACGTGAACTCTTTTTTATTTTAAGTTCATTCAAGTTCATCAAGTTATCAAAGCAATTTCAGTGACAAAGAGCAATCAATATTAATTTGTTTTAATTACAAAATTTACACTGCGGCTTAAAACTACTTATTTACTTCAAAATTTCTTGTTAATATTAAATCAAAATTCAAATTCCTTGTCATAGTTCAAAATTGGTGGCGCTGTCGTATAGCTACCCAATATATCTTTCCTCTACGACGCTTTGTAACTTTAAACTGTCAAGTGCTGGCTAGTATTTTGCAAAGTGTTTTGTTACAAAATAGTGATGTGGTTTTAGATACTGCTGTATTTGAATAGTGTAATAAAGCGAGCGACAGAGTTGATTCAGTATCCGGAAAAACATTTATTTCAACGTGTAACAACAATTTTTCTTTTTCATTTTCGTTAATTACTTTCTTTACCCATGTCTCCGCATTAGAAAAATGATATTCAAAATATTTTCTACTGCGCGGAAAATTCCACCGAAAAAAGTTTATACGCCCCTGACTGTTTACGTTCGGTGGACCCCTCTAGTTTCCACCGTCAGTACAAAAAGCGGCGAACTAGTCGAACTAGTTCGACTGGATTAGGCATGGTTGGATCGAGACTTTAGTTGGCTGCAAAATGTCATTAAATGCTAATGAACTACGATGCTATGTTTATCAATCATTAGGAAAAAAGTGAAGTGATCAAAAATTTTTCAAGCAAAAAGGCGTCAAACTAAGTTGACACCACCGTGAAGTTTAGTCGACACTTGATTACGATGTTTGAAGAGAAAAAAAAATTTTTTTTATAATTTTTATTTTTGTAGCCAACTAAATTCTTGACCCAACAATACCTAATACGTCGTCAAACAAAATTAATTAAAGAAATTTAATATAAATTTAACTTTACGCGCTATAAAAACCTGGTGAGTGAAAAGCGAACCTAGTCAACAACAATTAAAAAAAAGTCAGTGAATTTTATGGTCAGGCAAAATTTAGAAATTTAGGAAAGAAAAATCTTGCAAAAGTCAGGGAATTTTTATAACTTCAAATAACTGTCAAGTAGAGTAAATTTGAAATAAATAAATTTTGTTGCAAAATTTCTTATTTCATTTATAAAAAATACTATGTTAAAAATGCTACAAGTTTAAAATTCTGGTCTTTAATTAACAATGGTCAAGAAACATGAAAAATTGTTTAGGGAAAAATTAAGGCATTTTTAAATTATATTTATATATCTTTTTGCACTTGCTTTCTCCTAAGAATTATCTCTTTAGTTATAAATTTCATTCTTTGTTTAAAAATTCACAAATTTTTTTGAAAATTCGCTCTTTTTGAATGACAATTCTACAGTTTTATTGTCAATTCGTCGTTTTGGTTTAAAGATTCAACTATTTCCGTAAAAAATTTACTCTTTGATTAAAATTTATATTTTTTTGTTGAAAAGTCAACTAAAATGTTCTCTGGATGGAAATTTAACTACTTTTTGTTTAATTTGTCTTTCTAAGTGAAAAATTCATCTATTTTAGTAAAAATTGCATCTTTCTTGGATAAAAATGTAACTGTTCGGTTGAAAAATCAACAATTTTTAGACAAAAATAATTCTTTTTGGCTGTAAGTTCAACTGTTTTGTTGAACAATTAACTATTTTGTGACAAATTTATTTTTTGCTTGAAATGTATGCTATGGTGCCTAAAAGTCAACTCAAATCTTTTTTGGATAAAAATTTGTCCTTCTAATTCAAAAATTCCTTTATTCAAGTAGAAATTTCATCTTTCTTGAATAAAAATGCAAGAATTTAATTGGAAATTCAACAATTTGTTTATAAAGTGATCCGTTTTTGTCGAAAATCTAGTAACTTTATAGAAATTTTACTTATTGTGTAAAACTCATATTCTGATGCAGAAAATTCAAACTAAAATCTTTTTCGGATGAAAACTAAAATATTTTTTTTTTTGGTAAATTTGTCGTTTTGATTTAATAACTTATCGATTTCAGTTATACTATATAAACTATACTTACTATTTTATTACGATTTATTTTTAAATCCATTATTCTAACCGCGAACAGGAATGTTTCTAAAAAAATTAAAATTTTTGAAACCTAACAATTTCACAGGATGACTAAATGGTTTTGGGAGTCTACTGCGATTCTAATAGGTATACTTTATGCTTTTGGGGTCACTGAACGCGAATTCATTCGCAGAATTGAGCCAGCTCAACAAAATTTGCAGTGAAATTTAAAAAATTGCTAGTAACCTGGAATTTCTGCATTAATTTCGTTCCTAAACCTACGAACCCCAAATTAACAAGCCTCAAATCCACAAACCTCAAATGCTAAGGCAACAAGCCCTAAACCCATGAGCTTCATATCAGAAAGCCTACAAACCCCAAACAAAAAGTTCTGAACCCATAAACCCCAAACCCACAAGCTCCATATCCACAAACATACAAACCCTAAACCAACAATCCTAAACGCACGAACCCAAACCCACAAACCCTAGACCCGCACACCCAAAGTTATATTAATTCTTCAATTAGTATTATAAGATGTGAGGTATTTGGGTTTGTGGAATTAAGGTTGGTGGGTTTGAGGTTTATGGATTTGGGTCCTGGAGTTTGGGGCTTGTGAGTTTGATGGCGAAAAAAATTTGGAGACTTAAGCTAAGTCAAGTTCCTATGATACTATACAAAGTTTTCTTGCCTCTCACAAGGGGGTGCTTGTTTAGCGTGATTCCCCTGCCTCTCACGAGATTTGTTCTTTGAAACTCGATCGATTCTCATTTTTCTTTTTGGAATAACGTGTCTTTTTTGTTTCAAACGATTTGTGAATAGGTTTTTGCCTATGTGGCATCTTAGTATCACGTTGTAGGCTCCAGCAGTAATCATCCATCATATTTTCATTTCAAACACCCTGGTATCTTTGTTTCATTGTTTTAATATCCTGATGAAAGCTTTCACACTGCTCTTCACTGAAAGCCCAAAGATTTTCCAGAAAAAATCAAGATGTGAATGAAGGTAATGAATTTTTGAGTTCATTAAGCGTCTCAAATTTTTGTGTGCGGTCCGCATGTCCTCAACTCATTTTTTGTAATATTAATCTTCATTGTTACCCAACAATTTTAATACAACATTTTTACAACCTGTCCAAGCAGCGAGTTCAAGTGTTGTCATTTTATTTTGAAACTCTTCGTTATTTATAAGAGCCCTTATTTGAGGTCTATCCAAAGCTCCACCATTAGTTTTTGCCTAAATAGGTTTTTGAAAAGGATGAAGAGATGATTAAAAGCATCAGTGTCATTTACTTTTATAGCTTTAATAGATTGCTTGATAAGCCCAAGTTTAATGTGCAAAGGTGGTAAAAGTATTCTTGTAGTATTTACTAATGGATCATGTGATACATTCTTTAAATCTGGTGCTGAAGTTTAAAGAGTTTTCCGTCCAAAGTTTTAAGATGTAATGGTTAGCATGATAACGACTATCCCATTTACACGAAAAACAAGGAAATTTAAGAAATCCATTTCGTTGACCAGGTACAACTGTTATGATCTTCAAGTCACCGCATATTGAAAAGTTATGTCCGTCATAATTTAGTTAGGTAAGCAGTAGTTGAGATTATTGTTGCTCTTCTTTAAGTCTAGAATATTCTACCGGAAGAGACCCGTACACATTTCCGTTGTGCAATAATAGTGCTTCAAAACTTTTTGTTGATGTATCAAGAAACAACCGCCAATCATCAGGATTGTAATTGATGCAGTTAAACTCAGAAGCAAACCTTAAATATTATTTAAAATAGCTAATAAGCCTTTAGGAGAAAAATAACGCCTAAAAGGTTTGTTTATTTTTCTATAAAAAGATACCTTAGAATTTTGTGTAAAAAGTCCTTTTTTTCTAGCCTAGGTGCAAGAAATTCAGCTTTTTCTTTTGGGAGTTCTGAATCTCTTAGATCATTAAGTTCTTGTTTTTTAAACATTCTAGAAGATTTCTATTTTCTTTATCTACTTCTTTACAATTAGATACACCACATGCACTATTTGTAGACGCAAAAGGTTCTGGACTTTCTTCATTCACTTCCATAAATTTGTTTTCCTCTATTCCTCTGACAACTGAAGCTTCAAGAATGTTTTCTCATATTGGCATTGTAACAGAAGCGAACGAGGGATATAAAAAATCAAATATTTTTTTTGCATTAAATCCACTTGTAGAAACTTAACAGAAATAGCAGTCATCTATATGATTCTCAAGTCCTCGCTAGATCATAGGAAAACTAAAGCGGTTTTTTGTTTTATCTTCTTTTTGCCATTTACCAAGAGATGTCGCACAATAAACGCACAAAGCATTTTATATTAAAGTCTTATGAAAATCAGTTATAAAATTTGTGAAGCAAGTCTTATATATTGTTCTGTAATGCTCTGTAAAAATCTTCCTGTTCCTTTTAAACACGAGTTCTCCACTAACAAGACAAAACTCATCCAGACTATTTTTGCACATTGTGATTTTTCTTGAAAAACAGATATTCTAAATAAAGAATTTATGGGACAAGAACTCAAAGTGCTAAATCAAACGCATAGAGTTTTCTAGTTTTGGGATAAGTGCACGGAAAAAACAAAGAATAAACCTTCTTTTGTTTTATATATGAAAAGCACATGTTTTTTTAAAGACGCGAAGTTAGCTGAACAAAACTTCATAGTTTAGAAAATTTTCTACAACAAATTTTATTCTTAGTTTTTTCTGTGCACATGTGCTGGAACTAGGAAAATATATACGTTATATTTAGCACATTAAGGTCTTGTCCCATAAATCTTTCATTTAGAATATCTGTTCTTGAAGAAAAATCACGATGTGCACAAATAGTCCGGACGAGTTTTGTCTTGTTTGTGCAGCATTTGTGTTGAAAAGAAACAGCAAGATTTTTATATATCATCATAAAACAATATATAACTCTTACTATCTAATTGCTATAACTGATTTTGATAAGACTAGGATACCAAAAACTTTGTGCGCTAATTGTGCGACATCTCTGAGTAAATGGCAAAAGAAAGATAAAATAAAGAAACGCTTTAGTTTTTCTATGATCTAGCAAGAACCTGAAAATCATATAGATGACTGTTATTTCTGTTTAGTTTCTACAATTGGATTTATGGCAAAAAACAATTATGATGTTTCATATACCTCGGTCGCTTGTGTGACATAACTAATTCAAG
>JAUELO010023756.1:0-10953 GCA_032357855.1 Amphibolips quercusostensackenii
CATTTCACTTCACAATTAGCCACAACATACGATTTAAAATTTAATTCTTAAATGTCACCCGCAAAAGTCTCTTTCACAGTGTCCTAAAAAAACACCATAAGTGAAAAATTTAGGTTTTCGAGTTTTTGTCGCTAATTAGGACTTTTTGCGGTTTTTAAAAAATGAAAATTGATTCTTATACATTAAATACTACAGTAGACTTCCGTTTATTTTAAAGATCACTTATTTTAACGTCGACTTATATTAAGCCCCTACACTCACTTCTTTTAAGTTGCGCACTCCCACCACTGTCCCTGTACGGGCTGCACGGTCACGCCCGCGGCGCACCAATTGAAAAAAGAGTCGCGAAGAGCGGCAAGCTTTGAACAGAGTATTTTAACATAACTTTATAGAAACGCAGGTTTTTGCAAAAAAATGTTCTAAACCTAAAAGTAGGTCATAAATTTACGAACAGTAATATTTCTTTAGTGTAGAAAGTATTTTCTCACTCCTGTTTTTCATGTTAATGTATTAGTTCGAGTACTCGCTAACCCCAAATTAAAGATAATTGCTTGTATTTCATAAAACTGAAAGGTCGTCAATTACCAAAAAAATTAGACATAACTGAGAAAATAGATTTTTCACTTGAGAAATATTACTATTCAGACCTTTATTACTTACCTTTACATGGCATGGCCATGGCGTCATGTTGCATTAGTCAATATGCCGCAAAAGATTTGATTTTTTATTACATTATATTGACTTGATAAAATCGATATTATTGTATTGACTTGATAAAAAACGGAACAAAGATTGCCAGAAATGACGCGTAAATCATTCAACGCTAACGGAGCGCGACTTTTCAACTGCGCGTGTACCGAAAAGCATTATTATTGATAGTGCATATTTATTGATTTTAAATTTACCCGCGCTTTTGGGCACATGCGCAGTTAAAAAAGTTGCTCAGAGCAAGCGCAGCAATACAAGTTTGGGCAGCCAATGAACGTCGCTTAATAAAAATCAACTGCGAAATTGAGGTAGAGGTGGGGGCCCCTTCAGCCTTGAAGTAAATGGTCGGGATCGTTTCAAGGACGTCAAAATAAACAAAAATTTACTGTATTGTTTTTAGCAAATTTCTTTTCGAGTGAAGTCAGAAAGCAGCAGTTCTTCCGAATTTTTCAACTTATTTTAAAAGTTGTAGTCAAAGCAAAGCAATAATCAATTACACGCAACAAAAAAAATGTTTAAATAATTGAATTCAAAAAATGTTGCAGCTTTTTACAGAATTGTTTCACTTTTTGTCTACTTTTTCATTGAAGAGAGGTAAAAGTAAATGCAATTTAACAATAGTGACTTATATTTGTAATACACCTACTATAATTCTATCGAAACCTACTTAAAAGGTGTGAAGCTAGCTGGCCCGACTTTCAATTGTTAAGAGGCAGTCGTCATTGCAAATTTTTACTTGTTACTTTTTTTCGAAATAAACATGAATCAATATAGTGAATTCTTGAATCTATTCGCCTTGATCCACATAAGTTGCCCCTACAGTTTCTAGAAGAGGGATGAAGAGGCTTGACTTTTTTTCACTAAGAAGGAATACTGCGTTTTGATTTGTGTTGAAAAACGATATCGTTTTGGTAGAAAAATCTGTGGATAATGTCATGACGACTCTCAGTAAACATATCTGAACTGCTGTGTGGATCATCTCCAGGTTACTGTGTGCGACGTTTCCAGTTTGTTCTGTGTGGATAGGCTGAGGTCACTGTTTGTGTCTTTTACTGCTCTATAAAAAATTACAAATTTACTGTATGCGAAATTTTAGAATTGCTGTATGGCAAATTGCAGCATTGCTATGTGCAAAAATGCAGAATTGCAGTGTGCGATATAACTGAACCGATGCATGTTCCTTGTTCTCTGTGTGCACAGGTCGTATAATTTTTTATGCAAAACCAGGACATACAACAAGTAAATATCATTAACCAAATAAGAGTACCTGCAATAGCTGTAATGAAGAACGACATATGGCTAAAGACTGACCAAAGAAAAAAGCTTTGATTAACGGTGTAGATGAGGTAGCATATTTAGAAAATGTTTTCTTCCAAAATGTTGTTATTCGTATAGTCGACAGCAATAATGCAGTGCATTAGACTGTATCCTCGATAATGGTAGCGCTGTAAGTTTTATGAAATCTAGGTAAGTTGATAGTCAACCAGGAGATTGCAACTTTGATTGGTATTAATATTTTGGAACTATTAACTCTTATTTGATTGTTAAAGGGAAAATTAGCATCCAAATCATACTTCATGGAGTTATGAAGAAAAATGCACGATTACTTGTTGTGCCAGATAATACAATGAAACCTTCATTAGTTTCAGGTCGAGGTTTATTCAGGCGATTTAGCCTAACACTAGCAAAAGCAAAAGAAATTAAAGAAGTTAGAGAAATAATAAATATAGATATTTGTCTGGTTGAGAGATGTGGAATCGTCGATTTAATGCAGTAGATAAACGTTTATTTTTCGGCCTGTTGGCCTTGAGAAATTGACTTGCAAATTGAAATTGAAATTGACTCTTTTATATTTTACAGAATTTTTCTAAAAACTAACATTAAAATTAGCATCCATCCATACCTTATCTCTAAAACCGCTCGCTCTTATTGCCTTTTGTTCCATGCTTCGTCACACCTCACACGCATTGCCTCGCACGCATTACCTCACACGCGTTGCCTCGCACGCTATTACCTCCGCAGACAATACATAGTACTCACCTACTGTTCAAAATATTTACATCTTTTTTATTTTTTCTTTCTCTCCTATTTACAATTTTTCCTTCTCCATTCCTCTTCCTCCTTCCTTCTATCCTTCTTCATCTTACCCAAAACCCCACTCACCCATACTACTGCACTTTTGTCCCCCCTTCCATGCATTAATACCTCCACGCTCAACCCACTCCTCTTTACCTCCACGCACTCTTCCAACCAGTGCTTCACTCTTCCATCACCCTTTCCGTACAGTTCACACATCCCCTTCTCCCTAGAAAGCCAAAACCTAGTAAAACCCTTAATGCACCGAGACCTCATCCTCGCTATAAGCACTTGACTTACTTTCTCCCCTTCCTCACACAAATATTGTGCTCTCTCCGTTGGCATAATCCACCTATAGTTCCTGTTAAATCTTGACACTCTTATTCTCTGCTTACCTGCTGCCTTCTCTTTCTCTATGCTATTTTCTTTAAACATCTCTAATACCTTTTTTCCTCGTGTATCCTTCTCACTTTATCTAACTGCAGTCCCTTTGCTCTAAAATACTTTTCCCTTTCAACCTCCATCTTCACACCCCCTCTCCTGTTCTTCTTTTTTCACCAAAACTCCGTAACCAGCTTACTTTTTCCCATTTCAAAAAATTTCTCCTTATATTTACACGCTCGAGTCCCTGTTAGAATCCCTAAACGCGTTCTCCCCGTCTCCTCCTGACAATATAATTAGGCCCTAAAGGCTGATGGTCTAATTCTACCCTCCCTCTTACTGAAAATCCCTCTGTCTTCTACTACCGCCACTTCCTTCTTGTTTTCTTCCCCCCAGCCTAACTTTCTCTTCCTTTGCTTTAACCCACCCTAAGCTCTGTAGCAGCCCTCCACACTCCCTTTCTTTCCCGCTCTTTGGCTTCAAGCCTCTTACGACAATATTATTTCTTCCGTCTGCCTTCTCTTTTCTCTCGATTCCCAATTCCATTGCCCTTATCCTTTCCCTATCCGTCCTCGTCTTTTTGTTCCTACGCTCTCCTACTTTCTCTTCTATCATATTGTCTACCCTCTCTCTAATCCTTCTACTTTCTCCCTCAGCTCTTTCATCTCCTTTCCCCATTTCTCGTCTCTGATTCTTATGTCCTCCATGATACCTTCGATCTGCTTCTTAGTCCCCCTCCCGCCTTCCCTCAATCCTCTAATCTTTCCTACCAGCATCATTAACACCTTGTTTCCTGACTTCCCTTCCATTTTTTGTGGTGGTGACCTACGTGTCTTACTGCTTCTCCTAAAAGGACATTCTACCACGCTTTTTTCCGAGCTCTCTAGGCTACTCGCTTTCCCTTTAAGAGATCCTACCCCTCACTTTCGCTAGACGCTCTCTCTATTACTTGCTAACTTCCTTTGCTTCCGCCAATCTGCTTTTTCCCTCTCCCCGACACCTCGCTCGACTTTGGGCCTCACACTGTTGTTCGTCGTGTCGTGTGGAAAATTTCCTCCCCGTCTACTTCACTACTAACACTGTCAGCACTCTCGCTGACCAACTCCCGCTCTTCCACGTCCCTATCTTCCGCCGGTAACTGCCATCTCTCCGTACAGTCTTTCCTACCACCGACAGATGTTTTTGAAACCTCTCATTGCATACCGCCCCAAGCTTTCTCTTTACCTCGCATTTTCAACCCCTCACAGACACTTTAGACACCCCTCTCTCTCTCTCTCTCTCTTAACATTATGCGTACCACCCTTGTTCCCCTTGAGTGAGGAGATACAATTGATGATGTAAAAGAATTTTTAGAATATAATTTTGAAACGAGTTCTAGAGACTTACATAGATTAAGGCTAGTTGCTGCTAATAAAACTAAAAAATCCCAGGTTTGTAATAAAGAGTACCATGATAAAAAACGAAAAGATCCTCATTCATATGATGTCGTAGACTATGTCATGTTAAGAAATTTCGATAGTACAAGTACATTGTTTCAGATCTAGAACAATTTCAAAATACCCAAAATTGGTACTAGGCTATATTGAAAACTTCGAATATGCGCCCTTGGGTTTCGAAAAACATTATTCAATCATTTTGTTCACTTTATTTAGCTTTACAAATCTATTAATTTCAACTGTGTTAAAATTATATCTGCGATAGTCCGGGACGTACTGATGTCCGGATTGCCGGAACTCTAGAATTATATTTGTAGTACACCTAAATTCTATCGAAACCTACTTGAAAGGTGTGGAGCTAGCTCGCCTGACTTTTACTTCTTAAGAGTCAGTCATCATTGTAAAGTTTGACCTGTCACTTTATTTTCAAAATAAACATAAATCAAAAACAAGAATTCTTGGATTTATTCGCCTTGAGCCACAAAATTTGCTCGCACGATAGTAATTGTTTTAACAAATTACTATAGCTTATAACAATTTTCTCCTATAGCAATTGGAGATAGATGCGGTTTTTTTTCTGAAATTTTTAACATTTTGTCTTTTTTGAATGAATTAAAGTTATTTATTATTAAATTTAATAACAAAAATCTAATATTTCAAACAATTTATTATTTTAAATAATATCATCTTTGAATAATGCTAAGAAGTTGCAGTTTTTCCTACAAAATTTAACTTTTTGTACATTTTTACATTAATGTAAGGTTATATTCAAAGCAAGTTAAATGATTCATTGTTTGCATCATTTATTAGAGTTTATAACTAACTTGTTCTATAGTAATTTCAAATAGACGTAAATTTTTCTGAAATTTTTAACTTTTTTTCCTTTTTCATTTCGAGTAAAGCAACAGTTAGTTTAAGTAAATAAAAACCTAACTGTTTAAATGATTTAACATTATTTTAAATAATAATATCTTTAAATGATGATAAAAAATTGTAGTTTTTGCTCAAAGTTTTCACTTCTTGTCCACTTTTTCATTAGCCTGAGGTTATATATAAGGCAATTTAACAATTTTAATTGATTTAACAAAATATTATGGTTTCCAACTATGTTCTCCTATAGTAATGCCAGACAGTTACGGCTGTTTCTGAAATTTTCCACTTTTTGCAACTATTTAATCAGTGAAATGATAATTAATGCATTTTAACAAGGATAATTATTTAAGCAATTCATTATTGTTTATAATCATATTCTCTTATAGATATTTTCTAGAAAGTTGAGATTTTGTCTTACATTTTTACTTTGCTTAAAGTTTTTTATAATGGACAAATAATAAAAAAACAGTAGGGAGAATAATATTTTATACAAACTCTTATTGTTGCAAATATATTTTTCCAAAATAAAGAAACATATATTTCAAATGTTCTTTCAATTTTCTACAAGAGTACATTTTCCGGGAAGTAGTTACCAAAAGCCTTTTTAATTAAATTATTATTAATAATTATTATTTGTTGCCAACTGAAAAGTCTTTTATATATAGTTAGAAACCATAATAAAATATTTCAAAAAGTGTGATAATTTCTGTTAAATTTAATTGATTTTTGCATTAATCTAGCTGAAATGTTCAAAATAAGTCGAAATATTTGGAAAGATTATGTCTTATATTTTAAATAATAAATAATTGAACTCATACAAAAAAGACAAATTTTTAACACAATAGTTAAATCCTCAAACAGGAAATATTAATTTTCAACCAGTTGTATTTTAAACCAAAAATCATTAAGTATTTTCGAAAAGAGATGAATAGTTCACGAAAAAGTTAATTCTTAACTAAAAAAATAAATCTTCACTAAAAAAAGAAAAAAAACGTTATAACAAAATAGTTCAACTTTTAACAAAGTAGTTGTATTTTCAACAAAAAAGATGTATTCTCCACAAAAAATTTAATAGTTGATTGTTCAATCCAAAAAGATTTTAACTTCAAATTAAAAACTGTTGAATTCATAAACAGAAAATTCAATACAATAGATAAATTCTCAACCAAAGAGATGAATTTTTTAACAAGAAGCTTAATTTTCTGACAAAAAGACGAATTTTCAATAAAATGGTGACATTTTTAACCAAACAAGTGCATTTTGAACAAAGTAGTTTTAATTTTAACCAAGTAATTAAATTTTTAAGCCAGAAAGATAATTCTCAACGATAAGTATAATAGTTGATATTTGAACTGAAAAATATTTTTTAGATTTAAATAAAAAAATTATATATATATATATATATATATATATATATATAATTCTCCCAGGCATTTTAAAAATTTTTTATCATCTTCAAATCTTTAAGACTATTTGAAAACTTCAAAATTTTATTTTTAAATAAAAAAAATCTACATTTTGTTTTCAGTTTTTTAAATCTGTTTAAATTTTTATTATTTCCTAAATTTGTTAAGAACTTCTAAATATGTTTTAAAATGATTTGAATATTTCCTATAACAGTCAAAAGCTTTTGCGAAGTAACAAAATGCTTTAAAATCTTCCACATTCTGTTTTGCCGATTTTAGAAAACTTGTGAAATGTTTAAACAAATTTCAGATTTTTCCTTTAAATTTAAATTTAAATGTTCCCTAAAATTGTGAAAAAATAAACACAAAATGAAAAATTTTGGACATCTTTTGGAATGTCTTGAAATCCTTTTATGTATGCCCTTCAAACGAATTTTGTAAAATAGAAAATCATTAAAAAAATTTGTTTGATCTTAAGAAAATTTGTTTATTTTTTTTTAATTTCTCTGAGTTTTTTTAAAATTTTGTAATCTTGCAAAATAAAAAAATGTTCTTTTTTAAAATTTGAGGAAATAATTTAAAATGTTAAAAAATAATTTTAAATATTTGCATATAACCTCATTTAAGATGTTCATGAGGTTATGAAAAAAATTCTTTTATGACTTTCAAAACATTTTTTATTTTTTGTTATCTCTATTAGAAACTAAAATTTTAAAAATTCAAAAGAAAAAACTAAAAACAGCCTTCTAAGATCTAAAGACATATTCACGCAATATGCAAGTAATCAGGTAGTCAACAAAAATGAGTTTGAGGTTTTCGAGAATCTCGTTCAGCCTATAAATTTAGGTATGATGACTATAAAAAATGCTTGCAAACCGGAAAAAGCCAGAATTTTTTTTCAAAAATCTTCCTCATTTATTTATTTTCTTAAAAAGATGTGCATGGTCTAAAATAAATCTTTCTTTTGTAATTTTTTTACTTTTCATAATAATGTCTTTAATATTATTGTATTACTCATTCTAATGCTTATTTTTCGACGTTATTGCTCGACAGTGGAAAAATTAAAAACAGTTTCTACAATTCGTCTACTTCGCCTTACTTTATCATTTATGCAAATAATCTCTTTCAGTCGTGTGTACTAAAAAAATGATATGTACTTCGATTAAACGAAGCGTAGAAAATCACAGACCTGACACCTTGAGACTTTCAAGATCACAGTTATTTATGAAAGAAAGGTTATCAAAAATTCCTTCAACAGAAAGAAATAACTACAAATTAAAAAATTTAAATAAACTCCCGGTTTTCGTAATCTTCACAAATTTGTAAAGAAAAACTAATGTTTACAGAAGTATTTTAATTAATAAATTAAAAAATAACTTAATGAACGACTTTGAATGATTTCTTCTTTTTTTCTCTGTTTTTAATAAAAATACCCCTGTCCCCCTTTTTCTTGGTTTTTCTTATATGCGAACTAAATTAATAGAACCTAACATAAGAAATCAACCAGTTTTAGTTGAAAATACTATTATCATATTTTTTGTTTGGAATTCATCTCGTTTGGTTTCAAATTCTAGTAGTTGATCGAAAATTTTATTATTTTGTTGAAAATGCAACACTGCCGTTTAAAAATCATTCTTTTTAATTCAGCTACTTGGTTAGAAGTTAAACAACTTGGTTAAAAATTGAACAACTTGGTTAAAAAATTTATTTCTTGGGTTGTAGATTTATCTCCTTGATTGAAAAATTAACTATTCCATTTTTAGAAAATCAATGATGACTAACTCTGTATTTCTTCTCCCTTTTATACCGATCACCGCCAATTTATAAAACAGTTTCTTGCTTCCTTTAATACTAAATTGCCTTTTCTTCTTCTCCTCTGTTTTGATTTTGTTTTTACTTTTCTTGACTTCTAATTTTACTTTCCTATTTTTGACTCAAGAGATTATTTTCTAGTCTATTTCTTTCCTCATCGCAGAGTCCTGTCGTGCTTAGCCTTCACTAATGTGGTTTTTTCTGTTCTTTGGCTGCTACTTTGATTTTATCATTCCACCACGCATCACCAGACATCCATCTTATAACCGCAGTACCACACACTTCGGCCGCACTTCTAACAATGATATCCCGGATTAGAGGCGCATGAATATCCCCCGAATTCCACTTGAAATAAGATTCATTAGATCGGAAATTAATTTAACTGATACTTATTTTCCATATTGTTCATTTACTCAAATTGTCATTTTACCTACATTTCATTTGTCCGATTTGTCACTAACCAGAATTGTGATAAGTCCGAATTATTATATGTTATAATTTTTATATTAACTAATTTTTGTTTGACAGAACATTTATTTATCCTAATTCCCATTTCATCAAATTTTTGTTTTTCCAGCTTCTTATATGACATAATTTTCATTTTTTCGAATAACCACATAACCTAATTTTTATTTGCACAAATCGACATTCTTCATAATTTTTATCTGCATTTACTTTTTATTGAAACTAATTTTCCTTTATCCTAATTGTTATGTAACATCATATTCACTTTTCCTAATTTGAATATAATTTAAGTTATATTTTTCGGAATAACTATTTGCTATAATTTTCATTTTTCCTAATTTTAATTTAACCTAATTTTAGTTTTTCCGAATAATCATTTACCCTAATTTGTATTTATCCAAATTTCTGTTTATCACAACCACAATTTGCTCGAACTTCCATTTGGCCTATTTTCTATTTCACCGAATTATCATTTCTCATAAGTTTCATTTTCAATCATTTTCATCTAGCCTAATATCAATGTATCCGTACTTTCAAGCGCCATAATCTCCATGTCACAGAATTTACATTTATCCTACCGAACTTCCGTTTAGTTTTGAAGTCATGAATTCGCATATGGATGTATTTAATCTTGTCGGTAAGTGAGATAGAGATGGCGCTGTGGAACAATTTCAGGGGTACCAATTACGACTATGCGCTAAATTCAAATAAGAGACCTCTGCAAATACAGCATCCGCAATATAAATTATTGCGTAATGCTAAATTTCTTCATATTTTAAATTTATTTCCCTTTTGTGGCACTTAACTTTCACCCAATATATAACTCTAGACTAAAGAATTGCCTTTCTTTAAAAACAAAAATTAAAAATGCAGCTAATATATTTAGCTGATAACATGTCCACAAACATTATTTCCAAACTTTCAAGAAAAATCGATGTAGAATACGAGAAGGTAGGTGCGAACTAAATTATAGAAACATTTTTGATTTAAATGTTATCACGTAGGCAATATTATGTATGAGAAAGAAGGGAGGAAATGGGTTTTAGGTGTAGACAACTAAACAAGGGTAAAACCGTAATTTATATTTTCATTTCAAGTTCGGATTATCTCGTCAAAAAAGAGCATTTGAAAAATGATTTATGAAATTAGGAAAAATATTCCGATTTTAAATTGTAACTGATTTTAGAACAGAATTAGAGGCGAACTCAAAAAAAACTCAGGTTCGATTGATTGATTTAACAGTAGTTATTTAAGGTTTCATGTTTTTGCTTTCTCCTCAGCTAGAAGTTCCTTTTATTATTAAATCCTAATATTACTGGGTTAAGTTTATTTCTTGAAAAATTTGTTGAAATCTTTTTGGTACTTTTTTTTCAAACAAATTTTATTCAAAGAAAATGTTTTGAAAAAACGACAATTTTAGGAGTTAAAAATAAAAAAATTTAATTAAAAACGTCTCAAAACGATTCGTAAAGAATCTTGCGAGAAATAAAATAAGTCCTATAACATTTGGATTAAATCAGAATTTCAACTTTTGCCCAAGTATAAAGAAAAAATACAAAACTTTGAATAGCGAATATTAAATAAACAATTTTACGCTGAAATATTTTATTCTAAAGTTCGACTTAGTTCTATGTCAAAATTAGTTAAAATTAAGAATAGCAATATTCTGCTCAATTTTCTAAATTTTTCTTAAAAATGCCTATTTTTAAATTAAAAATAACTATTAGTTTACCCTTATTTCCATACTGCATGTATCAGCCAATTTATAAAAAAATTTTTTGGGAAACAATGTCATA
>JAUELO010023764.1:0-10952 GCA_032357855.1 Amphibolips quercusostensackenii
CTGTACAGCTCCAACATCCTGTGTACAAAGCATATGACCTGGAGCTGTACAGGACCAAACGCGACGTAAAGCTGTACACGGCCTAAACGCGACGTGGAGCGGTACACCGCCTAAAATCGTTAAGGACCGGTATGGAATGGAGGCGTCGAACTATGAAGTTAAGATATACATTTAAAACATAAACATTGCTACAACAATTAAAAATCTGTTTTCAAGTTACAATGCATACCAAAATTTAAAAAAATTGTTAACTTTGAATCGCTTCAAATTGAAAATGATTCAAGTTCAAAAGTTTAAAACTTTAAATTATTCAATTTTATACGCTTTCAATTAGAAGCAACAGAATTTTAATATCTTTCAATTTTAGACAATCCAGTTTCTGAAATTTTTATCTAAAAATATTCAATTTTTAATACTTTGAAATTGTCCTGTTTTCGAAATTTTAATCTGAAATCATTTAATTTCGAGATTATTCAATTCAAAATTAAATTGTTCAATTTTGAACATTTTGAATTCGAAATGATAGAATTTTGACTCCTTTCTAATGAAACTGTCTAATTTTAAAAATTTCCGTGTGAAACTTTTTAATTTTAAAAATTTCTGACTGAAGATTTTTCTATTTTAAACGCTTTCAATTTCAAATTATTCAGTTCCTTTTTATCCCATTAGAAAAATGATTCATATTTTTAATGTTTGGAAGTAAAAATTGACGGACAAAAAACTCTAATTTATAAAATTTCCTGATTTTTTCCCTGAGCAACATAGAATTTTTTATAAACAGAAAAAAATTTTAGAATAAAATTAAAAAATTAAAAATAAATTTTGAATTTATCATTTGAATTTTCAAGTCGAAAAGAAGAATTTGGTAGAAGACAGTTGAATTTTCAACAAAAAGCAAAATTTAAAACAAACAAAAAATATAATAGTTGATATTCCAACAATTAAAAAAACACAAATTTTTAACAACAAAAAATAGTAAATTTTCAACAAAAAATCTTAAGCATTTGATGAAAAATTCCATTATTTTGTTTTAAATTTACAAAATAGTTGCATTTTCAAACATATTTGCATTTTCAACCAATAGAGATAAATTTTGGACAAAAAAACAAAATTCCTACAAAAAGAGATGAATTTAAAATTTAAAAAATTCAACAAATCGTTGATTTTTTAAATTGATCTTTCTTGGTTGAAAATTTATGCTTTTTGGTTGTTTGGCTTGTAATTTCAACAGGTTAAAAATACTTTTTGTTTAAAAATTAGTCCTTTAAAAAAGAAAATTATGAAAATTACATTTTTTGTTCAAAATATCTTTTTAAGTTGAATATTCAACTGTTTGGTTTAGAATTAATTTTTCTTCATTTAAGCTTTATTTATTTAATTGCAGATTTAACTATTTTGTTGAAAATTCATCTTTTGGTAGAAAATTCATCATTTATGGTAAATAAGTCATTTTGCTGGGCTAAAAATAAATTTTTTCAGTAAAGACTTAGCTTTTCGTGTTTAAAATTTTTAAAAATATTACTCAAAAATTCGTCCTTTTTGAGTAAATATTCATCTTTCATGGTAGAACAGTCATTTTTTTGCATGAAAGTTCACTTCTTTGATTGCTAATGCAACTATTTGGTTAACAATTATTTCCTTGGTGAAAATTCGTCTTTTGGGATTTTAAAATTCATATATTTTGTTAAAAAAATTTTTTGCTGAAATATCAATTATTAAAAAAAAAATCTTTTTTAGTTGAAAATTCAACAATTTGGTTTAAAATTAATCTTTCTTAATTGAAACTTTATTTATTTGGTTGAGGATTCAACTATTTTGATAAAAATTCGTCCTTTCATGGAAAATTCATCATTTATGGCAGGAAATTCATCATTTATAGTAGAAAAGTCATCTTTCCGGGTTGAAAATAAACTTATTTGGTGAAGATTAAACTTTTCCTGTTAAAAATTAAACTGTCTTTTATTAATTTCGCCTTTTTGGATTGAAAATTCAACTGTTAAATATTACATTTTTTCATTAGAAAACTTCGTCTTCTTAAATTGAAAATTTATTTTTGATTATAGAAAATTAAATTTTTTGATTAAAAATTAATTTTGTTGATGCTGAAAATTCGGCTTTTTGGATTTCGAAATTCATACAGTTTGTTAAAAAATCTTTTTTTGGCGAAAATTTAACTATTTTAATAAAATTATCTTTTTTGGATGAAAATTCAACTAGTTGTTAAAATTTGGTCCTTCAGGATTGAAAATTCATCTTTGAAGTTTGAAAAGTCTTCTTGATGAAAAAATCATCCTTTTTGGTTGTAAATGAAACTTTTTTTGTTTTTTAGCTTGAAAATTCAACAATTTGGTAGGAAATTAATTTTTTTATTTGAAAATTTGTTTTTTTTTTACATTTAAAAAATTTGCTAAAAATTTTCTTTTAATAGAATATTCATCATTTATGGTGGGAGAGCCATCTTCCTGGGTGGAGAATAAACTTTTTTTGTAGAAGATTCAACTTTGCGGGTTGAAAATTCAACTGTCTTTTAAATACTTCGTCTTTTTGGCTACTTCGTTTTTAATGCACCAATTTAGTTAAAAATTAATTTTCTTGTTAAAAATTCGTCTTTTTGGATTTTAAAAATTCACCTACTTTCTGAAAAAATCTTTTTTGTTGAAAATTCAACTATTATGTTCAAAATGCAATATACTTTGACTTGAAATCTTAGGATTTGAAAGTGTTTCATATTGAATTCAATATTCGGTGTTTAAATTAATATTATTTAAAAAATTCGCGCCCCTATTATTCCCCTATTAACGTAAAAAATCACCCTATTTCTACTCTCATTAAAATAGTTCACAATTAATCACAACAAATCCCACTCTAATGAAATAAATTCCTGAACCTAAAATCCCAGCTTGCTAATATTTGAATACACTCTGGATGAAGAGAAAGACATTAAAATTTGCAGATATTCCCGCAGACACACTTGACCTTGAAAATCGCCATTTCAAGGTCAAATTTTATTTCTAATATAAGGCAAGTTTTTAGAAGGTTTTCGTACGTAGTTTGATGCGCTGAATACGTGAAAAATAGTAAAAAAAAATTCCGCAGACACGCTTGGCTTTAAAAATCTCTATTTCAAGGTCAAACTTCATTTCTAGTATAAGCCGAGTTTTGAGAAGGTTTTCGTTCGTAGTTTGATTTTTTTCACTGTTTTTCCCATGTTTAGCGCATCAATGATGCTGGAAAGCCATCTCCAACTATAGCTAATGCAAAAAATGAAATGTGACCTTAACTGTAGATTTTCAAGGTCAAGGATACCTCAGTGATTTCTTTCTGTATTTTTTTCGTATTCAGTCCATCAAATTACGTAGGAAAACACTCTGAAATGATAGCTTCTACTGGAAATGAAATTTGACCTTGAAATACCGATTTTCAAGGTCAACAGTGTTTTGAGGAATTTCAAAACTATTTTTTATGTGTTCAAAACATCAAATTTTGACTAAAAACATTAAATATTTTGTGCCTCTTGAGTGGTCGATATATCGACTACCCCCGCAGCTAAAAGGTTAAGTCCTTTCCTCACATTTGTAAACTTTAACGCAAAATCACTGGAAATATATTTCCTTATAATATTCACAACGCTTTTTAAGACATAGAACTCTTTATCCAAAAGAGTATATGATGATGAAACCTGCAAAAAAGTCCTGTGAAACAAATATTTATCTTTTAAATGTGATTTAATTAATAAGACAATTTGCTATTAGGCTTACAAATTCATATTTAAATTTATCATCCTTTCATTTCACATTAAATTCATCAAACGCTGGAAGTTGAATATAAGGAAGTTCTAAATTATTATTATAAATAAGTTATTTTGTTGAAGTAATCAGCCTACTTTTAATTATTAAAGCTCGCAATATGTCATCTTGTGCATCCAGACCGCTTTGTATCTTGTCATGCACAAAAATGATTCGTTTTGTACAGCGAACAGAATTCGAATATCTAAAGAAACAAATCAATTAAATTTAATAACAGTTTTTATAGAAATTATACCAATATATAAGAAATTATAAACATAAAGTATTTTTACCTGAAAATACAGTTTTGCTTTCATCTCTCTTTTTCTCCTTTTGTTTCTCTTTATTTTCCCTATTTCGTGGATCAGGATGGATTCCTCTGCAAGATGCACCTCAATAAAATTTAAAAAGACATGAAATTTATTTCTATGAACGAATAATTTGGAAAATTTGAATTTAATTTTTATTAAAGCTGTGACATGTTATTGTTATTATACTTCTCCATTAAAAACATGTTTGCTGTTAGTTGCGATAGCAAGATTTTCACCAATTTCGAACTTTGATCAAGCATTTTTTGATTTTCATGTGCATAATGTAAATTTGTGTCGCAGTTAATACTGTGTTGAATATTTACATAATTTGAGGTTGAAACTTCTTTCTCTTTATTGTCCATGCAATCGTCCTCAAAGCTCTTTTTAATCAAGAATGGATTTTTTTATGAACAGTTTTATTTTTGGTTGTATTATCCTGTTTCGTTGCAAATGAATTACTACTCTCTGCTGAAATAATAATAATAATCTTTTATTGAAAATAAAACTAATAATTTAATAATTTTGTATCAGATTTTTGAGGTTAGCATGATAAATGAAATTACATTTGAACTTCAGGGCAAGATCAAGATATTGCCTTTTTTGGTTTGACAATTGATTTCAATACTTGCCATATATATACTCCTTTCCCTAAATAAGCGGCTTTTACCCTGGGTTTAATTCTCAATCAACTATAGATCAGGAAACCCGCAAATATCGAGGTTCGAGTTAGCGCATCTTCGCAAAGTACAGAAAAAAAGCTTCTGAGACTCGTTAGCTGAAATAATTTGCGACCCCCTTAAGATATTTATATTTTAGAAACTGTGAGATTAACACGAAATACAACCATAAAAACAATGAATTTCCGACATGCGCTCAACTCCACATCCTAATATAGCAAAACGATGGCTAGAAAATTTCAAAAAAAGGTCAGCAGCAACAGATTTTCGATACATTTTGTAGAGTTTTTTTATTTCTTGAAAAGTTTTTAAAATTTTATGTATTTAGTGAAAAAATAAAAATTCGGAAATGACAAAAACAGTAAAATTTCACAAGCTATGCAAGATATAGAAAATGTTCGTAGTATGTATCGATAATATGTTATTACAGACTTCTTGTTAAAGTTTGTTGTGATTCGGTTTAGTATATATAGCTGTATAGGTACGTAAAAGTGAATACGAAACATTTTGACAAAAATTCTACAACAATGCACTTTTCATTCAATCTTTTTGCATAATTTTTTACTGGAAATGTGTAACAGCATGTTCTCAATATTTCTTTCAGATTAATATAATATCATTATCCATTGAAGCCTTTAGTTAATCATATTTCATGAAAAAAAAATAAATCAAACCGATTCTATGTTAAGTAATCAAAAGCACCTGGAATGCAAAAAATGTGCCAAGTACAACTGTAAGAATTTGTGACATCAAAGTTGATCAACTGATTTTGGGACAAATAAACATAATAAAACGATGAGGAAATTTTTTTATCTGGTGCACCACTGAAATTTTTAAACAAATTTAGAGAAGCCATATTAGACATAAAACTCATTGGAGCAAGTGAATCCTCAAAATTTTAGATTCAGCTTATTTGTTAAAAATAACGCAAATTTACCATTATTAACGGAGCCTAAAAGGTACCATATTGTAAAAGGCGTTTCGCTCCCTAAATATTTTTTTAAGAAAGGGAGAAATTTGTTATCAACGGCTCAAAATTATATTTGATGAATAAAGAGCATAATTCTAATTTTGGAGTTAACGCTTCTATACACAACGCCCTAAGGGATTACTGTCCCGTCCAACTAATTTTACAGTATAATTTGGCCATGTTTTCAAACGAGGGAGATTCAATTTGACGAACTCTTTTAACATTACAGCCATATCTTCAGAGTATAGAGGTGCATTATTGTGCGTTATAGTGCACCCAAAACGATAGTATAATATCGACTCGTTGTTAAGATTTAGGTCCACGAATCGCAAATTGTATTAATCGATATTCGTGAATTTGATCATCCATATGTTCATCACCGAAATTCTCATTTTGGTCCATCTTAAAAAAGCAAATGTTAAAATTGGCGTACGTAAACATAGTTTTTAAAATGATGGTATGCATGTTATTAGATAGTAAATTGTCAACACTTACTTTTTACGTTAGGAAATATCCAACTGACACCAAATTATACAAAAATGAAATTTCTTTTTCTTGTTTATAGCTTTTTCCAGCAGCACAAGACAAGCACCAATTGGCGCATGCGACTACTAATAGTCGAAGAGGGAAGATAGGTTTGCGCGATAGAAGTTTGCGCATGAGAGTTTGCACAATAAGACTTCACGCATTGGAGATGGTGCAGTGCATTTGGGCTGCAGCGTTGACAGAAATTTTTCGGGAATTTAGAAACATTACAATATTAAATCTTCTTGGTTGAGGTCGAATGAAATATAAAGTTTGAATTTCAGTATTTCACATCATCTGAAAACTTTTAAAAGAACATATCTATAATATGAATGTACGGCAATATAAAATCGTGTGCTGTTGTTGGGCTGATATCCACATGGGTAAAATCCTGGCAGAAGCGGTGATCGCTTTTCATACGATTTTCTGTCTTACCTAATTTCTTTTTATTTCATTGAAAAATGGAGAAAAGTTATGAACTGAACTTTGTTTCTTGCGCAAAAGCACTTATTGGTTTGACAGTTTGTTTTGTAGATAAATTAAAAAAAAGCGTACATAAAAAGATTCGTGACAGGCGAATTAAAAAATTATTTTATATATTTTATGTTTAAAAATAAAATTCATTTTTTTACATTTTTAAAAGTAAAATTTCTTCAAGATTTTCAGGTTTATAAAAAAGGTCTTGAATCTGTGCAAGATCAGGCTGATCCAAATTGATACTTGTGAAAATTCGACTTTCAATTTTGAGGGATCGATTTCTCTTCCATATGGTTTGTTTGTTTCAGGGAGAGAAAAAACCCCATTTTTTAAATCTGTCAACTCTGACCCGTAGCCCTAGGCCTTTACATATCACATAGGGTTTTAAATGGGAATAGTTAGGTTTTCGAAAAAGTGTAAAAATGAAGTACTTTTCAGTAACTTCAAGTGCATTGAAGATAAGATTTTGTTAATGGGTGTTAAGGAAATAATTTTTACCTAATAACTTAACATGTTTTTTAATGAAAAGGTGGATGAAGTAATATTAATTTCTCAAATAATTGCAAACTGTCTTTCACAAATGATATCACGCTGAACATTCATTATCTGCGACACTAATTTAAAAAAAAAATTGATTTTTTCACGATTTACAGTATTAAAAAATTGTTTAAATATATGAAAATTGTTCAAACACATGCAAAATATCTTAACCAAAAAATATTACTTAAACATTCGTTAATTGTGTACTTAGGGCCAGAAAAAAAATTACACGATTAACAGGAAATAATTTTTTAGGACAATACAAAATTGTTCAAACTATCGCCTAATGTATTGAGTCAGCAAAAATTATTTTTGAAATTTATCAACTGTATCACTTATCCTGAAAAGTAATAATTTTTACAGAATAACAAACAGTAGTTGTTTAAAAAAATTTTAATCATTTAAAAAATGTGTAGAAGCTTGTGCCTTATTGAATATAAGTAATTATTTTGGAAGAAATTCTTAAAAATACCATTTTTAGCATAAATTTGGCATAAAACTGATATTCTCTATTTTTTGTCATTTTCCTTTAAAATTTATTTAGAGGTGATTAGACTTTAACTTACAAAAAGTTAATAAGAAGTATTTTTTTTTAACTCAGCTTTTGTCACTTAGAAGCTTATGTTCATTTTAAAAGCCCAGGGGCACGGGTTAATTTTGACTGATAAGAGGAAATTAGGAAATTTATTTTTCCAGAAATTTAACATATCGGGGGTGATAGATCACCAAAAATCAAGGGCCAAATTTTCTAGTGCACTCGAGTTCCTTTCACGATTAAAATAGTTATTGGTTGCCCCTCTGTTTCTTTTCTGCTCTTCTCCGCAATCCTGAGATACCTTTGAGACTGAGATAATATTGAGGTTTGCCGGCACATCAACCTTCTCTATGCCCCTTTCCCACTACTCTTTAACACTACCGGCAAATAGAAGTACTGAATTTGTAGTTAAAGCATTCCTTTTCTTATTATTGAAATTAATTTTTAAAATAATAGCTCAGAAAAAAAAAAATTTATTATGGTGTACCATAAGCTAGCGTCGAGTGCAGAGGTTTAAGGACTTCACTTTTTTTTAATGGTTCTAGTAAACTAGAATTTTTTTGTTCCTGCCGACAAGATTTACACACACTAATAAGAATTTTCACATCCCGACGAGTAACGTTTATGTATTTAGTGCACAATTCTTTTAGCGTATACGGTCACGTCCTCCACATCGTACTGAACGAAGAACCAGTAATCCTGCGGTCACTTTTTTACTGAGGATTTGACTCTATTCACATCTATCACTAAATTTTGATACCGTGCAAGAACAGTGCAGGGGGCAAAGAACTTTTGAAAAAATCCTGTTTTGGCGTCAAGAAATTTTCATAACAGCTTTAAATTTTAAACTTAAATTCAATTAAAAATAGTTCATTTTTCTTATAATCGAGCTATTTTCTGCATTTGAATAATATTGAAAATAGCTGAAATATTATATAATATACAAAGCGTTTTTGTATTATTGTATCTTGCATAGTTTGACCGCAAAATGAAATTTTTGATTTTTCATTATTTTTTGTACGATCAAAAATATTAATACATTTTTAACAAAGAATTTAATTTTTAATCAAGAAAATTGATTTTGTACCAGAATAGATAAGCTTACAATAAAATACATATATTTTTAATTAAATTGTTGAATTTCAACCAAAAATAAAACAATGAAATTTTCAGTTTAAAAATTATTTTTAAACATTTAAACAAAACAGTTAAATTTTAAGAAAGATAGATAGCTCTTTAAATAATAAAATAATTTTTTAACAAAGATTTGATAATTAATTAAAAAGATTAATTTTGTACTAAAAAAGACGAACTTACTGTACAATTTATAGATTTTTAACAAATTATTGAATTTCCAACCAAACAAGATCAATTTTCAATCAAAAACAAAATAATTGAATTTACAGTAACAAAATAAATTTAAAAAAAGTAAATCTAAATAAGTAGTTGAATTTCCAACCAAAAAGAGGTATCTTTAAATCGTAAAATGAATTTTCAATGAAGAAATTAAAATTTTCAACTAAGTAGTATCTTAATTTTTAACCGCAAACATTAATTTTAGATAAAAAAAAAGAATTTACGATAAAATATATAAATTTTCAAACAAATGGTTGAATTTCTAATCAAAAATAAAGTATTAACATTTTTAGATAAAAAAATTGTTTTAATGACAACAATTATGATTAAAGTAGTTGAATTTTTACAAAGAGAGATGGCTCTTCAAATAACAAGATAATTATTTAACAACGAAATTCAGTTTTAATTCAAGAAGATTAATTTCGTACTAGAAAAGACAAACCTACAATAGAATTGATCAATTTTTAATGAAATTGTTGGATTTTCAAGTGAAGACGATCAATTTTAAGCCGAAAACAAAACAATTAAATTTCGAATTAAAAAATTAGGTAAAAATGAATCTGAAAATGTAGTCGAATTTTCAACCAAAAAGATAGATTTTTAAATGACAAAATGAAATTTTAACAAGGAAGTTCAGTCTTTAACCAAGTAGTAAGCGTATTTTCAATCAAGAAGATCAGGTTTCTACCAAAAAAGATAAAGCAATAAAATATATCAGTTTTCAATTTAGTTGTATAATTTTAATTGAAAACAATCAAATTTTAACTTAAAATGAAATAATAAAATTTTAAATTCCTTACCAATATAAAATCAATGTTGAACAAGGTATTTCAACTTTCAACTAAGTAGTTGAATTTTGAACAAAAAAAGAATAATTTTCAATGAGAAATTGTAGACGATTTTTCAATGAAAAACTGACGAATGCGAGATTAGTCGAGCGTTTCCAGTTTAACCTTTACAGTTCTTAAACAATTAATATTTTTGCTAATAACCTCTGCAGTAAACTTCTTTATATTTTTCTAAACAACTTCTCTACAGAATTTTTTTTTTTGTTCAAGCTTTTCTCAAAAAACGAGGCGCTCAACGATTATATTACACGAAATACACAATAGCTTAGAAAATGATTTTTACATTTAGTTTTAATAAAAGTTATAACTTTTTTCTTGCAGAATTATCTCTAAAATATTATAAAAGGGATTTTATCTGAGTTTCATTAAAGAGTTTCTAAAACTGTCCCCTTAAGTTTTATGTGACGAGGATACAAGGGGACGTATTCCACGTTTTACAAGGTGCAAGGTGGGGGCTACGACATTTTTTACATGGGAACGTAAATATTTGAAGCCGGACTAACTGAACGGATGCTCTATCTCTCTGTAGACGTGGAAACAGCCGGTGGCCACTCAATGCTTTCTAAATGCAGGATCGTAGATGCCATATAGCGTATACTCGGATCCCTAAGATAAGATATTCGATGACGTCACATCGCTTCCAGATATCTTTCAGATAATTGACTTAAAAAAGTAAATAAGATGAAGAAAACAATGAAAAACAAACAGAAAATCATAAATAAAGAAGTAATAAGTTAAGGACCATAAGAATATGTTTTAAATCAATTTTTATTGTAAGATGCCAATAGCATTGACAGACAACAGCTGACAAACAAGAAACATGGCGGTTTACGCCTTGCCAGGGGTTACGGGTTTGCGGGGTGTGGGCAGGGGAACCAACGCTGCGCCATCTAGACTTTACTCCGAGCGGAATCAATCTCATTATACT
>JAUELO010023832.1:0-10950 GCA_032357855.1 Amphibolips quercusostensackenii
ATTGTAGAAAGCTAAATGCGTTTCCGTTTGAAACTATTGCTTTTACGAAGTTTTTAGCTATCCCGAGTTTGATACGTACAGGCTTCAGAATTACATTTTTCGGGTCTACCAGAGAGTCTTTAGCGACATTTCTTTTCCCTGGCCTAAACGAGTCGCGTTTGGATTGAACCTTGACAGTGTTATGTTTGTCCTAATCACGGCTGTCCTAATATCATAAGAAGCAAAAATAGTTCGTGTATTCTGTCTGCAGTCCTAGCAGAATATAAATCACTTTAACGTCTGAACAGATTGACCAACAGTGTACGTAGTAATTTATTTCCAGAAAAACCATTTTCATAACTTCGTAACAATTTTTTAAATTTTAAGCATAGGCAGCAGGTATTGATGAAAACTCATAACCATTATGCAGAAAACTTCTTTCGGACTAGTCTAATTTGAATCCATGAATAAACGCTATTCGCTGGTTTTGTGCTTATGTCCGACAGCTTTCATAAATTTACTTACGTCAATACAATAAATAAGACTACCTTCGGCAGAAAAAAATTTTGCTAATTTTTTTCCCCCTTTCAGTAGAAAATTTGGCCATTTTTATTCAATAAATTTTTTTCCTTAAATCAAGATCCTAACAATTCAGCCTTATCTTGTGTAGATTAAGATCTCTTATGAGATCGTTTAATTTAGCTTGATCAAATAAAATTGGGTTTTATTTTGAACGTTTTGGTACTGAGTCATCTTATTTAGAATTACGTCTTCTATTTTAGATTATACACAAGCTGTTATCTGTTTTTGACACATGTATAAAAACTAGATTAGCCATGGGTGGAACATCAGCATATATAATCTGTTACTTATTTTTTTTTATTCACGACCTTTATGAGTGCAGTATCAGAGAAATAACAATTAACATAATAATTTTTACGATTAATTCAAAAGCATTGGTGTACAGAAATTCAGATAAAGTTGATTTTCTTGACTTGCAGACCCTATTTCAATCGCACAAGTTGGGCAAAAATACTGAGATACCCATGACAGATTGACATTTTGCAAAATTCTACCGCAGGATAATTGATAACCTGTTTTGGTCGCGTCGGCAAGTGGTTGTATTTGATTTGTTGGTGTGGGCAGACCACACACAAATCAGAAAAAAATGGGATTATTCTTACACCTTCCCGACATTTTCTCAATTTATTTTAACTTGAGAAAAAAATTAAATTCCCAATGCACATGTACAGACCTTATATCTACTGACTCAAAGCTAAAAACACAAATATGTTCACTTTATATGTAACGAATTAAAGCAAAGAACACAAAAACGCAAACTGTAGAAACCAGAAAAGGGGGAAAAAACTTATTCAGTATTATTAAAGTGATGTTTCGCCGAAGAGTAAGCAATGTGTTAGATCGTATTATTTTTCGCAAATGCGTGAATTTCAGAAACAAATGTACTATCAGTGATCGTCTTATATTTTACAGCTGCATCAAATTCAGAAACAAATGACAATGCGCGTGATCTTCTAATGTTTAAGAACTGCATTAAATTCATAAACAAATAAAAATGTGCACGATCATCTTATAGTTTAAAAGTGTATAAAATTCATGAACAAGTAACAAAAGACGATCACGCACATTGTCATTTGCTTCTGAATTTCATGCAGACCTAAAACATCAGACACTAATTTACATTGTTATTTGTTTCTGAATTTTATGCAGCTAAAAAACATAAGACAATAATGCACATTACCCTTTGTTTCTGAATTACATACAGTTGTGAAATATAAGACGACCCGATCAAAAAACATTTTTTTCACGCAAATGCTGAAAATTTTAGTATGGATAAATAAAGATTTGATCCTAAATACAGCATCTAGAACAATTTTCCGTATATCGAAAAGAAGGGTACACATTTTTTTAAATATTTCAGAAACGAATTATGCAAATTCAAACTTTTTTCCATGTAATTATTCTTTATATAAAAAAAAAACAAGTCGACCTGACTTTTATTTTAAAAAAAGTTAATAATTCTAGAGCTACAGAGCACTGAAGTTTAAGGAAATTTTTTGGACTTGTTTCATTTTTGAAGAATATCTCAAAAACTGTTATTGATATCGTTGTGTTGAGACGATATTCGAAAACTGCGTAGAAACGCTTTAAAGTTACTTGCGTTAAGGGCGAGTGAAAAATATTTCATTTTGAAAAAAATTGTTACAAATTTTTCTTATGAACAACTTTAATTGCAAATGTCTATTTCACTCAACGTGATAGCAGTAAAGGGAAGCCAGATTCGTATGAAAGTGATATGATAATGATTTCTACAGATATTATTGTGAAAAATCTAAAAAAATTATTGCTGCGTTAAACTTCTAAATCAATTCAAACTGAAATTGAATCAGAAGATCATTGTTTATTTTTGAATGAAAAAATAATATTTAAAAAAATGGATTATCCTATTTAAAAAAATATTCCGAATTATACAATATTTAAACCTGTGTGGCCTAATCAGTTACGATCTTCATCATTTTAAGTGCTATAAGAAATCAAAAATATTATAAGAATAAAATCCTATAGTAGGAAAAAGGTGGAGAGAGTATTTTTTTATATAACTCTTTCAAACATTTTTACATTATAACAATTTTTTACCAAACAAAAAAACAGTATTACACTATAAGTCACCTGATTGCTGATGCAAAGTACGAATCATTAGATAGGGGACGGAAGTCCTTCCGGACGTTTTCTAATCAAATCGTAAGAATAGAAAGAGCATCTTCCTGAATAGTGAGACATTAGACAATCTTACAGAAAGATACCTAAAGTCCTAAAGACGATTTTGTGGATGCTACAAAAAGAACGCGAGCTTTTGTCGCCATACTTGTCACACTAACAGATACGGGATAAGGGAGGTTGTAGCCCCTTATCTAAAGAATCTTTGAGCGATAATGACATGTGACCTTCTGAAATATAATTATTGAAGCAACCTGAGTATTGTGATTTCAGGGAAGATTTTTCTGCAAATTTTCTCGCACTTTTGCTATTCCGTTGAGTAAATAGAAGTTATTTTAAAGAGGATTAAACTGCTCAAAAGTAGACAATTTCTTACTTTGATTAAATATAACAAATATTTTTGTAACACGCTCTGTGGATTTGCGAATTTGATTATAAACCTGTCTTGCGATTTTGATTATAAACCTGTCCTGCGATAATACAGCCTAAAATAGTTTTTTGGAAGATGGCAGTGTACTCCTCTATTCGTAACTGGCATGTGTGCAAAAAAACGCGAATTTCCTGCCAATAACTATGCCCACAGGAGCTGGCTTATGGAAATCTGGGTCAACTAGTAGGATGTTAGGTGGAATCGCGAAGTTATTTCTATCGAAAGGCGTGCCGAGCATTGTCTCCAAACTCTGATTGTCTACGAAGATATCGCTTTTGCTTCTTTATTGTGAAATCATTATTTAAATGTAGCTGATGCCACGAATGTAACGTTAATTTGCATGTGATCTACTAATAAATAATGAAATTTTAAAAAGTGTTTAATGCAGACGAAGGAAAAAAATACAATGATTTGTGGTAGTTAACAATCAAGTGCCCCCGCAAAACATGAGAACAAGGTTGACAATTACCTAGACTATCTTGAATACGAAGGATAGTGGTAGCTAAAAAGACTTCAGAAGAAACTCTAAAGTGATAAGTACTTGTAGAAGCTGCAGGTTTGGTACTTAATTTAACCTGATCTTCTATTTCTTGCTTAAAATGTAACAAGGATTAGTGTTGCTTATGACGTTATCAATATCCCTTTAAGCGACAATCTACTATAGGCAGGAACTGCGTCGTCGATTCACTCCTTATGACACATTTTCGGCTACAGTAATCCGCTCTTTATGGCCTAACTTTACAAACTGATGACATACGCGGATCACATGGTCCCCTAGCATACAAAGAATAATCTTTGAGCCCTATCATGGCCGTCTTTAATTCTGTTGAATTATTTTTAGCCTAAAAGAACAAAGTGATTACGATTTGCGCCTGGAGCTCTAAAAATGTAACTCATTCTTTTACAGTCAGTATTTTTGATACTGAATAATACAACGTGACTCTACGATAAATTTTCAGACACATGATGTCGGGTAATAGCATTTAAATATACTCGTATATGTGAAACTTAATCAATGATATGTACCATCGAATCAAAAGTGCCTTCAAATTCTAACCATGTGTCACTGGTTTATGCAAATTTAAACTAAAGATTGGGGTCTTGAAAAATATATATTTCATGGCCTGAATTTTTGTTTGCGATTTGATGCTTTTAGATTAATTTTTGCCTTTTTTGATCACAGTGAAAATGTATTTTTGAAGGAGGTTTTTTTGTTTTTATAAGCAGTTACATTAATATCGTCCTTGGCAAGAGGACCTAATCAATCTTCCTTTTTCTTGAAATCGTCCTATAGAGGCGCTTGTTTTAATCAATAATTGCTGATACATTAAAGTTCAAAGTCGGCTGACGGGTTCAACTCGTTATCATTTAGTCTTTTTTTAAATTACTTGATGTACTTTCGATTGTTCAGCTCTTGTGTTGCAATAATTCTACGTGTTAGCATTTTTTTAATTATGCTGATTAATTTTCTTTTGTCACTCTTGTTAAATATTCTATTTGAAGTGTTAAAAAATGAAGAGAATAATAAGTCACAGGATAGTGACTTAAAAATTTTGTTTATCTTGGAGGACGTTAAACTGCAAAAACTTTATCTGGTTGACTGGGTGTTAGGCCAATAGATGTTACGCCTCTGAATCCTGCATCGCTAGAAACTACGCTTCTTAAAGCCAGACTTCTTAGACCTACATATAAATATTGAGATGTAGATTGGTTTACAAAATTACTTTGTATCCTTGAGTGACTAGTCTAACTTTTTACAATCTAATAACAAGTTTTTTATAATTTTTTTTACAAAAAAATATTTATTTGATTTTCTATGTCCAAGAGTCGAACAGAAGAGATTTTTTAATTTCGCTAATTTTTTTTACTGATTTCTATATCAATAACCCACGTTTTTTTTCCATTATCAAAAAGCATTGGCATTATTTAAGAATTTTCATATTACCCTGATCATTATATTGATGCAAATTATCCTTGTTTCATTACGTTATTTATATAACATTTATATTGTGTCAAAATAAGAAAAAACATTTTGGTGACACTATATTACGATAGATAAAGAACCTAAAGTAAGCAGTCTTTGATTAAAGGGACAAATATACTTAAAATAATTATTTATATCCTCAAATTAATAATAAATGTAAATACCTAATTATGTATTTCAATTAAATCAAATGTTTAACATACTTTAGTATTTTAAATTAATAATCGGTAGGTATAGGATCCTTATCTATTGTATATGATATTCTCTTCTATTTTATAATTTAACTGAAAATGTGTAATATTAATAGCTACAATTAGGTACGTTATTCTTTCTGTGAACAGTCATACCAAACGAGGAAAGAACAATAACAAGGCTGATTGTAAATTAATCAAAGAGAAATAAGCATGTCTCAATAAAAATATTAAACTATATTTTTTATAAGTTATTTCACTCGACAATGATAAAGTGACTGATTTTGTTTGTTTCCACACCATATAAATATTTAATTAATAATTTTCTCAAGTGAAAAAAAAAACGAAATTATTATTGTGGATCCTATGGTTATTTTAATGACCCTTAATCAATTATAATACCGACAATCTGTAAAATCAATTAAAAAATCAACATTAAGAACGTATCCGTTTCAAATCATGCAGTCTAACACGTGACATACTTGAAAATTGAAACAGAGATATTGTTTACGAACATTCAACAATTTTTAAGCTACAATAAGACTCTAGCAAATTTTGCTTTAAAAACTGTACCGTTTTGCAATTCATGTTATATAAAGGTTTTTCTTATTTTGTGTTGTTTCGTTTCTTACTTTTCCTCCGAATCCAGAAAGAAAATTTTCATAATAACAAAAAATAAAAATTTTCTTTTCAATTTTTCCAAAAGAAAAAAAATCTCAAAACCCCCAAACTTTTTTCCTGGAATTGTTAGAAATAAGAGGTACTAATCATAATTTTTCGCTTGGGTATTTTTTTATCTCTCGAGACAGAATTTATAATAAAAAAAAAATAATAAAAAACTCCTTCTCCTAACAATCAAAAAATACTTAACAGAAAATTATAATAAATGGATCATATCAGTACGTATTATTTCTGTGAATTTTAGAAACAAGAAACGTGAGTTTTTTTAGAAATATTTTGTCTTTTTTTATGCAAAATAAGCTTATCTTTTTTTCTAATTAATTTTGTTTGTATTTTGAAACAGTAAAAAGTACCTTAGAAACAGAATTGAGAAAAACAAAAATGCGATATTTAAAGAAAAAAATTTTATCTACAGAGAAACAAAAAAATCTAAAGCAAAATATGTACACATTTTATTCCTGAAAATTTCAAAAAAAGTGAAAAGGGGATTTTTTCAAAATTTCCTTATGTTTTAAGTTAAAAATAACATTACTCTTTTTTTATTTTTCGTTGATTTTTAAAAAGTGCAAAAAACTTAAACTGAAACAAGAAAAAATTTAATATTACAAAAATCAGCAAAAAGAAAACTTTATAGCGAGAAACAAAAAAGCATTTTTTTTGTCCTTAAACCAACAGAATA
This sequence comes from Amphibolips quercusostensackenii, assembly GCA_032357855.1. Classification (NCBI taxonomy): domain Eukaryota; kingdom Metazoa; phylum Arthropoda; class Insecta; order Hymenoptera; family Cynipidae; genus Amphibolips; species Amphibolips quercusostensackenii. Next base: position 6,684 of record JAUELO010023832.1, read on the forward strand.
ACAAACGCACAATTTGTCGTGAGCAGACTATACCAGTACCTATTATTCTTAAAAATTTTATAAAGAAAAAGGGGGGTCTTACAGAACATATTTTTTTTGAAATCTAAAATGTAGTTGCCATTTTTGAGTATTTTAAAAAATTCTTTGTGCATTTATAAAGAAGTGCAAATAACAATAAACCAGATAAACAAATACTTATATCTCATAAATTTCAAAAATTGCACGGTTTATAAATTTAATTGAAGAACGATAGATACTAATATAGTGCACTTATTGTGAATTTTCCGTTTAGTATTTTTTGTTTGTCCAAAGAAAAAATTTTATTATTTTTCTCCTGAAAAATAGAAAAGTACAAAAAAAAATCATGGTCAGTACCAATTATATTAAACACATGGATTTTTCTACCAAATAGTTGAGTTTTTAATTTAGAAGAAAAAAAATTCACCCAAAAAGTAATTGCTTAACTAGCAAAAAAAAAACGGTGATTTAACAACAAAAAAGTATTTCAGAGAAAAAAGTGGAATTTTCATTGAAAGAACTGGATCTAAAAAAAAATGAATTTTCACCTACTAGTTAAAATTTCAACTAAAGTAGTTGAATTAAAAAAAAATCATTTAGCTTCCTTACTAAAAATGAGCTTTTCAACGATATTATTATTCTTTTGCTAATATAATGAATTTTCAACGCAAAACATTATTTTTTAACAAAATTGTTGAATTTCAAAGCAAAAAGTCGAAATTATCTATTAAGCAGTTCTATTTTCTACTCTTAGATATTATTTCAAAGAAAAGCCCAATATTACGCAAACTGGTTCAATTTTTATCAAAAAAATTCAAATTATGACCAAATAGTTTAATTTCTAACCAAAAATATATAAATTGAAAAAAATAATTTTCAACCAAATAGCTTAATATTTAATAAGGAAAAGTTGAGTTTTTCAGAAAGTAGCTTAAAGGGAATAGCCGGGTAAGCATGCAAAAAATGCCCTTAAAGGGAACTAAATGTTCAACTAGCCATTTTATGGAATACAATCAAAAATAAATTTTCCCAATATTTTAAACCGTTAACTCACATGATAGATGAGTTAGCGGTGGGGGGCGTCTATTTTCGTTTTTTTCTTTCTTTCTATCAACAGAAAAAATTTGAGAGTATTTACAGAACTTCTTTTAGTCATTATTAACGTGCCTGATTTAAAAAAAAAAATTATGGCCTGAAGTTAAAATTCAAAAAATTTTTTTTAATTGTTAAACTTTTTTGTGTGATAAAACTCAAGTACTATTTGAGTTTTCTTACTATATCATTGTCACCCTGAGGGCTATTGTTGTAAATTATTTAAAATTTTCTAATTCATGGGATCTTAGTGTATGAAATAATTAACAGAAATTTCACATTAAGGTGGTCATAATTTACGCCTATTTGAACAATTTTTATTTGTTTGAAGCGTTTATGCCCCTGTTAAGCGAGAAAAGTTATTATCATCTAGAATTATGACGCATTTAACGAATGCAAAAAATAGTATTTCTTTGTTTGAGATATTTGTAGTTATTTAAACAACTAATAATCATTTACTTGCACCTGTTAATTGTTCAGGTAGAGTAAAGTCTAAATCTTTAAATTTCTTTTACCATGTCGCTTAAAATTCAGTATAACCTAATCTTTCAATGTATACAATATAATGTTTAAACAATAATAAACTGATAAGAAAATTAAAACATTCTTCAAAAGTTTATTTCTCGTAACATTATCTAATTGTGTCATTATTCACAGATAATGATAAATTGTTGACGATTTTAGCAAGGAAAATTGTTTGAACAAATACATTTGTAAAAATAATTATCAAATATTTCAAACAACAACTACTTTACTTGGCGGTGGTCAATTTTTTATAATTTATTACAAAAGAAAATAATTTTTCACAAATTACAGAAGGTGGAATTGTTTAAAAAATACTTAAATACTCGTTTGCTATTGATTGAAAATAATTTTTAGAAAATTCCAAAAAATACCGTCTTAAGCATGAATTTGATAGAAAACTGTTATTTTGCATTTTTTAGGCATATTTCTAGCACAATAAAACTTGACTAAGTATAAAAAAATTGTAAGTTGTTGGATGAAAATTATTTCTTGAATATTCCGTAGGGGGTAACTATTCTTTAATTCACAAAAATTTAACAAGAAGTACTTCCTTTTTTCATTTCTTTAAAAATCGAGCTATTTCAATGAAAAACCCCATGTTAATTTCAAAAGCCCGAGGGCACAGGTAAACACCAAAAAAAAAAAAAAATTTTGTAAAATTTGAATTTCCGGAACATTTTTTCTGAACAAATCATGCACGTTGAGAATGACTAAAAGAAGTTCTGTAAATTTTTTCAGGTTTTTCTTAAATATAGAAACTAAGAAAGAAATGGATGCCCCCCCTCCCTCACTTATTTACTATGTCGGCTAACGGTTTGGAATTGAAAAAAAAAAAAAATTTATTAAATGCTTTCAAATGGGTGATTCAACATTTGGTTCCCTTTAGGAAGGGCATTTTTTGCATGCTTAACCGGCTGTACTTTTTAACCCAAAAAGTTTATTCTCTAATCTAAACGCGCATTATAACAAACAAGATATCAATTTTCAGTCAAATAATAAACAGTTACACCGTCAGGTAAAGAATTTAATTTTAAAAAAGAATTGTTAAAAACATCTATTTTTAGCAATGAAGTTCCATTTTCAACTAAATTGATAAATTTTTGACCCAAAGAGATGACTTTTTAACAAACTTATTTTAATTTCAACTGAATAATACAATTTCCAACTGCATAGTGGAATTTTGAACCAAACTAGATGAATTTCTAATCAAAAATATCGTAGTTGACTTTTCAATCTAAAACAGATTTTCAATTGGGTCCTGTGAATTCAGTTCGCATTTATAATCGACAAAAGAAAAAGAGGAAAACAGGAAAAATTTTCTTAAAGAGTTCTTAAAATAAGAAGAATTATTTTAACAAAAAAAGGGAAATAGAGTATTCCCTAACTTCCTCCAAATTTATTATCAGAAAAAGTACTTAATCTTATCTTAGTTTGTAATTTTACTTCCGCTGTCACATGCACTACCATAGTTACCAACCGTAGATTTTGGCGCGACAGCCTGCATACTTAGTTTGTAAAGTAGTTTATGCACGTTTTCTAAAAAAAAATAAATTGAAAGGTAGGATATTATTAGAAAAAAGACGCGTAATAAGGCCCTGTGATCAAGAAATTTATTTCTCTGAATACAATTGTATAATATTCCAGGGACATGATATTGTCAACTATTTGATTTTCAACCATGTTGACTGTCAATATAGTTGCCATTTTTTACCAGAAGCTTACTGCTGAAAGGGATATCTGAAACGTCTAGTTTCATCTAGATCATTTTGTCTTATAATCTTATTTATGTCACTATTTCCATGTGACTCTAAGGGATAATAGTTTGCCGACGAGAGACCCTAAAAACCTTGATGTTGCGGGAAAGATCTACTTGGAGAAATCACGACAGAAGATTAATGCCAAGGATTAGAATCGAAATTCTGTGGATATGGTGGAAGAGAAGAAGGACTGCTTAAAGGGATTAGACTATGGGGTTCATTTCTATGTGAATCTGAGGAATAATAGTTTTCCGACGGAAGGCCCTGAAAACCTTGATGTTGTGAAAAAGATCTACTTGGAGAAATTACACCAAAAGAATGAAGCAAAGGATTAGAATCGAAATTCTGTGGAAATGGTGGAAGAGAAGAAGGACTTCTAAGAGGAGTCAGACCTTGATGTTCATTTCCGTGTGACTCTGAGGAATAATAGTCTGCCGACGGAAGACCCTGAAAACCTTGATGTTGTAAAAAAGATCTACTTGGAGAATTCACACCAGAAGATTGATGCCAGGGATTTGAATCAAAATTCTGTGGTAATGGTGGAAGAGAAGAAGGCTCACTTAGAGGAATTAGACCATGGGGTTCATGCAAATTATCATATTCGTGATTTCCTGTTAATGCGGAAGGATGATGAGGCACTTGGTGATGAAATCCTTGGTGGTCTACGTATGTACTGCTAGGTGCGTAATGACCCATAGCGTTTTCATACAAAGCATGAGAATTGCCCCCAATGTTAAGCAGAGGTTGAGGAGGATGATTAGGCATTTGGTGATGATATCCTTCGTTATCCACGTACGTATTGCCAGGCGCATGTTGGCTCACAGCTTTTTCAAACAAACTAAGAGGGGCAGCCCTATCCTGAAGTAGATATTGAG
>JAUELO010023847.1:0-10950 GCA_032357855.1 Amphibolips quercusostensackenii
GACAAAAGTAAAAAAAAAAAAGCGAACAATTAATGAAACAGGTAGATTTAGGCAAAGTGAATAGTAGCGTATCCAGAGGCAGATCGAGGAAAGAATAGTAGGAATGTGTTAAGGAAACTATGAAGTGACAAGACATAAAGACCCACTGGGCACCAGGACATAAAAAACAATATTGAAAATAACTAAATCAAATGTTTAGGCAAAGGACGCAAGCTACGAAAAAAACTAATTAAAAAAAAGTTATGCACCCAAAAAAGAACTAAAAATTTGTTCAAAATAATTTTATAATGGCACGCGTAGGTTTTATTTCAATTGTAGAGAATTATATTAAAAATAAAAAATTAAATTTTTGGACGAACGTCACAAGCAATGAAATAAATAAATAAAGAAAAGTTGCTCATCCAAAAAAGAGCTACAAACTTTTTATTCATCAATAATTTTCTGATAGGATGTGCAGATTTTGTTTTAATCGTGAAAAATAAGAACAAAAATTAAAAAATTAAATTTTTAGAAAAATGACACAAGAGACAAAAAAAATGAAAAGACAAAAGTCGTTTAATCAGAAAAGATCTAGACATTTTTTATAAACTCTTATTATCAAATATATTCAAAATAAAAAAAAAAATTACTTTTTGGAAAAACGACACAAGTTGCAATAAAATGTTCAAGAACAAAATGCATATTATGACTTTTAATAATATAATTTGATTAATAAGGATACATTTTTTAGGGTAGCTGAAAATAAAATTTATTGCAAAATAAGAAACAAATATTAAACTAATCATCATAAATAAAATTTGCGCTGTATTTTGCAATATCTGAGTAAGCAATCCCAGGCCGAGGAACATCAATAAATGCAATATACATTTGATATGATAGTGTTAAACATAATGTAGAAAAGTTCACATTTTGGACAAAATCAAGTGAAAGGCACGAGATACGTGATGAGAATGTGTTCGTTAAAGCCAGAAACGCTTACTCATGGAAATTTAGAGAAAAAAATTAGAAGTAAGTTAATGCTGATATTTCATTAAGCATTTTAGTTACTAATTACCTTTAAAATTGTTATAAAAAATGTATAAAATAAAGACGCAATTTTAAGTATTTTTAAATAAGTAAGTTCATTTTTTATTTTAACTGTTATGATAGTATTTCAGCGTTGACATTGTAAGAGGAAGGTTAGGCGACAATTTTGAATTTATAATTATTAACAACAAATATTAAAGTTAGAAAATGTAACATAAAGCTTTCCTGCCAAAAAGGAAAACATATGAAATGTATTATTACGTGATATAATTTATAAAATGTGTAATTATGATTTTTTATGTCCTCACAGCGAAAAATTACTTTTCTCACGCATGCAAATTTTACATACACACACATATATATAGCATATAGCTTAAGAAATATGCCCATGATGATTCTTTTTAAAATTGTAACTTTGGCTGTGTTAATATTATTTACTATTTTTTTACGTAAATTCTGAATTATAATTATTAGGAAAAATTTTTTATAAATGTAATTTGTTCATACTATTTGTTGTTAACTATTCTTTTTTACAATATCAATTCTAAAGTACTATTATAATGTTTAGAGTGAAACAGCACCTAATCAAATAAAAAACTTTTGAAGTTGCGTTTTTATTGTATAAATTGTTTACAACAATCGAAAATTAAATTATTAGCTAAAAATCCTGATTGATCATCAGTATCAACTTGCTTCCAAAAAAAATTTCTGAAAAAACAAAAATTTCGGCAAAAAAAATGTTCCATTTAGGCATTCGTTTATTATATTTGTTATAAACAATTAAATATAATCACTGTTAAAAATTTTCCTTAATTAAGAAAAAAAGTTTTATCCATGTGTACTGTTCAGTGGAAAAGAAGAGATAAACACCCAGAAACCAAAAAAAAACACAATTCCATATTTTTTGATAGAATTATTCATAACAATAGCAATTGTTAGTAAGAAAACAATGTTTTTGAAATGTGCTCACTATACTGAAGTGTCTGTTCATAACATTCAAGTTGTATATTGAATTAATTATTTATTTTCCTAAGGTATATTTGAATTAAGTGTAATTAATAACGAAATGATGTAAATAATTTTCTTTTTGATCAAAAATTACATTGTTGAAATTTTCAATTTTATCACTATATTTTTTCATATATTGTTGCAAACAAAATTAAATAAAAAAATCGAGGTGTTTAAGGAACTTAAAAATCTAATTCTGCGAATGGCTAAAAAAAAGTTCTTCCTAATCAGTCAAGAAAAATAGACCTTGTAGATTGTACAGGATTATAAACAGTAATTTTTTTTCACTGTGTAGTGCATCAAGAGTAAGTTAGAAACTACAAAATTTCCTGAAAAATAACAAAACACAAATATCTTATGTTCCAATTTTTAATTAGAAAGGCTTTAAATATTATTCTTTTTTTGAAAAATTTCAAAATCGCTTGTCTCATTATGGTTGACAAACATTAGTTGAAAATTGTTTTTTTTTTTTAACAATTGGAAATTTACAATTTTTTGGAAATTCGTATTATATTTGTTAAAACTTAATCTTTTTTGTGTATGTTTGTATCATGACATTTTTCTTAAGACCAATCAGTACAGGATAATAAAGCTTAAAAAAAAGGTCTTAAACTTTCATTTGTTAATTACTTTTTAAAATTGAAAATCTTTAAAGAAGGCTTAGAACTGCTGTTTAGTACCGTAAACACTACAAAATAACAAAAAATGAGCAAAATTGATTAATTAAGTTAATAGAACGCCTCACACACTCTTTCGTCCTTTGATTGAACATTACGGTCGGAAATAATCTGCACGGGTAGCACGTGCGGCACTAAAAATCATTAATGAATTTGAAAAACGGTAACTTGTTAAAAAATGAATTTAAATTCTTTTTGTGAACTATTTAGAAGCATATGAAATTCCACATTAAGAGAATCCTAGTAGAGGTATTTCTGAAATTATGAAGAGGATATATCACGTAAGAAGTTTCCTAAAAAAGATTCAAGAATCTCTTGAATTTTGTACCTCAACTTCAACTCATGTCATGAGCCCGGAAAGTGGTAAGCGCAGTTTGAAATTTCTTGGACAAAATCTTTCAATTCTTATCTTTAATTTAAGCTAATAAAATTTTCAAAATCTTAATGGGTTCCTGAGTTGTGACTAAAAATGTTTAGGCGTATCTGATAAAATTTTAAGGATTGCATTTTGTAAATTTCAGATCTTTGATACAACATTCCTAGGACCTGATGAAAGTTTAAATCGAGGTGCACAAGTCGAAAAATTGTTGAATATATTTTTAAAACTTTTCACGTGATATATCCGCATCAAATTAAAAAAAACATGTTCCAGGAGCTTTTACAGTACGTGTGTGGACAAAAGGCAGTTATCCGAGAATCATAATGAGTAAAACTTTTTGCGATATTGTCTGACATTAAGTACATATAATTAGTGAGAGAAAATCCGAGACCAGGCTTTAAAAAGAAAATCAGATTTTTAAAAATTTTTCAAGTTTGTGGGTAGATGAAAGGCATTTGATAAAAAAAATTAATTTGATACTTTATTTGTTTATTTTTTGACATTGCGTATAAGTAATTAGCGAAGAAAATTCGTAAGTGCGAAATAAAAAGTTTTTAAATAAAAGATCCGTAAACTGTATAAAAGTTTCCCATATTATTTTCATTAAATTTCAAGATTGAATTGATAAACTAATATTTACTGTGAATTAATGAATACCAAATCATCAAATCACTTTAAAAGCATATGATAAATTATGATTATATCACTGATAGTTATTTGCTTTTTAGTAATAACCACTAAAGAATTTGTCGAAGTTTAAAATTTTCGAAAAAGTTTTCTGTTGCGCATATACTGAAAATATTGTTTTCTTCAAGAAAGAAAGTTTCTGTAATTAGAAGAAATTCTTTTTAAATTAAAGAAATAAATTTCAAAGAATCTATAGACATTCAAAGGCCATCATCGGAAAATTTGTTTTTCATCTGACCGCAAAATGTAAACTATTCTTCAAAATTTCCGGCTGTTCCCAGGCTGGCAAAAAGATTGTTTTGTCCAGAAAAGTTACAATCTGAAACTGTTTTAAATAAAAAAATTTTGTTTAGATTATTTAATATAAAACTGAGCGCCCTGCTTTGGGATCTGACTTGTATCTTGTAATCCCGCATTTTTAGCTTCGCAGAAATTTCCATTACATGACTAAAGTTTGTTCTGATTACTCAACAATCACGTAATATTTATTCTTGTCCTTGATCTTGATATAAAGAGTAGGATTTGCTTATCACTTTAGGAATTTCAGAAATTTAGACAAAGTAATCACACATTATTTGTGATAAATTTTTGGCTGAATAGAAAAAATACTTCTTTTATTGGAAAAAAGATTATCGTTGGAACAACAAACTATATTTTCAATTAAAATTTTTGAAAATGAGCAAGACTTTTCCTCAAATCGAATAAACTTTTAATTGACAGCATAGCAATGCTAAAATTTTCTTTGATTTAAAACATTTTTTTCTGGTTTTAAATGAGTAATATTAAAAAAAAATGTGTACTCGAGCATATTGCAGAACCAGGCATTCAATATTGAAGTTTTTGTATTTGAAAAATGTTTGAAAAAGTTCGACATTATGAACATAGTTAAAAATTTGTTTGTACCAAAAAATTTAATAATTTCTTTATTTGGAATGATTTTAATTTTAGAATTCTGAATTTTCATGGTAAACGCTAAATTTTCTATTTTTCTCTACATAATTTTAAATTTTGCTATTCAAATGGAAATATTTGCATTTCGCAAAGTTTAATTGATAACTTCAAATTTGCTAATTTCTAAAGGATTATTTTCTTAAAGTGATAGAAATATTTAAGATTTTGTGTACGAAAAAGTTTTAATATCACAATACTTAGTGACTAGTTTTGTTTAGTGTTAAGTGATTTTTACGTTTTTAGTTTCTGGAGTATACATTATTTCATTTTTTTATTTTCCACTGAAATTAACTTTCTATTAGGTTCGATTTTTTAGAACAATTCATTAAAAAATTAATTTAAGAATATGTTGAGTAGATAAATAAAAATAATAATACTTTTTTATTTTTCAGTGAATTCAATATAAATAGCATAATTTTTTGATTAACTTTCAATTCTTTAAAATTAGTACATTATTTTTCCCAATAACAAAATGTGTCTTGCCGCATGTAAAACTATCCGACACCGTACTTACGATATTTTTTTAACATTCAAAATTCATAAAAAATATATATTTAAGGTATGTCCAGATGAACTATTTATCAAAGTAAAATTAAATTTCTGTATTTGAATTTGCTTTGAATTTTCTATAAGATTTCATTAACATTTTTTTTGACATATTTGTCATACACCTTGACGTATTGAATTATTTTATTTTTATATTAGAATATTATTTTTAAAATTCAACAGTAGGAAACATCTAACATTTATGTACATGAGAAAATGAGAAAAAGAGAAAAATTAAAAATCTATAATTTAAAATTTTAATTATTCGAGACAAATGCATACAGCAGTATTTCAATTTATATTTGACGCACAAGCACAATTAAGTAACCCTATTGTTAATTTACAGTCAAAATCGTATTCTTATAATAAATAGAAAAAAAACATTTTTCTATATTTTTATTGCATTATTCACATTTAAATAATAGTTTTGACAATCGAAACTTACCACAAACTGTTAATTTTTGCTAGTTTTATGAAAAATTTGAGCTTCTTTTTATACCTTTATCCTGTAATATGACTAATTTCACTTCAAAAGTTGGCACTTTAGAGGAAGAATATTGTTTGGTTCAAAGTTCAACTTATAGTTGAAAATGGAACTACTTTGCGAAAATGCATTTTTTGTGGATGACTGATCATTTTGTTTGAAAACGCTTTATTTTTGTTCAAAACCTAACTTTCTTTTTGAAAATTTTTTGTGTTAAATTGATTTTTCACCAAAAATTTAACTACTACATGTTTGGTTTAACATTTATCTTTTTTAGTCAAATATTCAGCTATTTGGTTAAAAATTTCTGTATTTTGTTGTAACTTTGTCTTTTTTGGTAGATTATTTATCTTCTTGGTAATTAATTCACCTTCTTGTTTGAAAATTTATTCATTTAGTGAATAGCTTACTCGTAACTACTAGGTTAGAAAATCCCGTGAAAATTCAAAATTTGGTTGAAAAAATCATGTAATATGTTAAAAATCAACCTTCTTTGGTAGAAAATTAAACTTTTTAGTTGAAAATTCATTTTTACATTCTCATCATAATGAGAAGGTATTAGTTTTATGCGAAAACTCACTTTTGTGGATTTCCTCAAACCTTACGTTTCGAGACCCCCTGAAAAAAACCGTTTTTAAGGCGGTGTCTGTCTGTCTGTCGTCGTAGTTGTCTTCGTTGTCGTCTGTATATCGGATAACTGTTGAAAGATTACTTGGATTCGATTGTGCTTTGGCACACAGTTATAAGGACCAAAAATTAAAATTAAGTTGGTTAACCAGCTATTTTGGAGGTATATTAAAAAAGTAAGAGCATTTTCAAAATTTTTTAGACTACTTTTTTTAAAATAGATGAATTCTACGGGCGGATATTTTTAGCACAAGGAAAGGCAAACAATTTATCCTAACGACTTTTCATGACAATGGAAAAATTACCAGAGTTATAGCATTTTCAAAATCAAAAAAAAAAAAAAAAAAAATGAACATTTTAAGTCAAGCTATGCACGATATGAAAAACAAGTCAAGAGAAAAAAAGTTGCTTTTTGACAGCTTCACAAGATTATTATAACAACTTTTTAAATTTTCTTGAAAAATTAAAAATTTCATTTTTAATTGCACAAAAAATAAATAAAAATAAAAAATTTGTTTTTTTAAATTAAAGAATCTGAAAGAGGAAAAAAATTAATAGACAAAAATTGTGCAGCCAAAAAAGATCTTCGAATTTCTTATGAATAACTTTTTGATAGGGCGCGTAGTTTTTGTTTTATTAATAAAAAACAAATTTTACACTAGAAAAAATGGGATTTTTTGACAAATAAGACAAGCGAAAAGAAAAATTGATGAACAAAATTTGTTCACCGAAAGAAGAGCTACAAAATTTGTTATAGATTATTTTTTGATGGGATACTTAGTTTTTGTTTCAATCGTAAAAAATAACATTGACAATAAAAAAATAAAAAAAAAAAAAATGACGCAATGTGCAAAAAAAAATAAATCTACAAAAAGTGTGCGTTCGAAAAACATCTACAAATTTGTTAGTAATCACTTTTTTATAGAAAGCGCGGTTTTTCTTGGGAATTCGTCTTTTTTGGTGGAATTCATCTGTGTTTAGATTAAAATTACATTTTTTTTGTTGTTAAAATATCAACTATTATATTTTATTTTAGAAATCAGCTTTTTTGATTGAAACATCAACTACTAAGTAGAAAGTGAAATTACTTTGTTGGAAATTAATCTTTTAGGTTGATGATTCATCATTTTAGTTAAGAATTTTCTTTCTTTAAATTGAATTATTTTGCTTAATTTTTTTTTGTGAAAATTAATTTTGTAACTAAAAATTTAATTATTCTATGTTTGGTTGAAAATTTATCTTCTCAAGTCTAAATTTTAATTATTTAATTTAAAATTTCTGTATTTTGTTCATAATAAAAAATTTTTGGTATATAATTAATATTGCTGGTTGATAATTCATTTCTTTAGTTGAGAATTCCTTTAATATTTAAAATAGTTGTTTCATAATTTTGGACATTTTATCGAAAATTAATTTTTTTCGGTAAAATATTAAATTTCAAATCAAATACAAATTTTGTAATTTGTATATAAAGAATATATAACATGGAACGCAAAGCGTGCGATCAATGTATTTCGGAGGGCAAAACGTGACGACCAAATCGCGTACAGTAAGCCCGCTGAAAATTTTTGTTTCTATTGTACGGTGCACAGAACTGAGCGTGGAGCGCGAGGTTTAAGTGATTTTTAAATCAAATATCGAGCTAGAAGCGCAAGTGTCCAGATGAGAATGTGTTTCTTACGGTCGATAGAACCTTAAGTTAATTAGTTCTCTTCTTCATTCAAAACTAAAACAATTAAACCAAAAGCATGTAACAGCGATAAAGCTGTTAATTAATTCTAAGCAAATTTTTAGATGTAATTTAGACAAAGAAATTCGTTAAATTATATGTTATTGTAGCTTGTTTGGTATAATTTTTTATTAACTTGAACCAAAACTGTTGTTTGAGCAATTATGTGTTTTTCTTTGGGCTTTAAAAGAAGCGCGAAAAAACTCAACTCATTCGGATGATGTTATAATTAAATCAGAGGTTATCGTAATCAAGCAGAAATGGTGCCGTGACCAAAAATATACAATGAATTATTTTTAATATATAGTTTATCAGAGAATTATATGAATACACATGAAAAATTGAGTGTGAAGCGCAAGTATTGTGATGAGATTGTGTTCTTCAAGGCCGATAGAGTCTCAAGTAAATAAACTTTCTTACTTATCTAAAATAAAAACAAATTTAACAATTAATTTGATTATAGAGGTTTTGACAATTGTATAATATTTGTAAGTAAGCTGCTTGTTTCTAATTAAGTCAAGCATGAATTGCGAAAACTGAAAAGAGCCAACGCGAAGCGCGAGATACAACAGCTGCGCGCCCAACGCGCGCTCACACTTGTTTCGATTGAAAATCAGTTAATTTTATTAAAAATTAACGTTTTTGACTGAAAAATCAACTATTCCATTTTTTTCGAAAATTGATTTATTTTCGATAGACATTTATAATCTTCTTGGCTGAAAATACATTTGTCTGGTTGAAAGTATGTCTTTTTTTGATAGAAAATTCATCTTTTTGGTTGAAAATTCAACTATTAAGATAAAAATGATTTTTTCGGTTGATTCATTATCTAAATTAGAAATTGATTACTTTTTGTAAAAAATTTAGGTATTTTTTTTAATTCGTTTTTTTTTTTAATTCAGTTATTTGGTTGAAAATTTCTTTACTTTGCTAAAACTTTATTTTTGTGGTATATTACTTTCTTGGAAAATAATTTACCTTTCTGGTTGAAAATGAAACTATTAGGTCAAAAGTTCCTTTTAAAATTAAAAATTTACAAATTCATGTATTTTGGTCGAAATTCATCTTTTTGGTTGAAAATTCAACTATTGGGTTAAAAAAACTTTTTGTGGTTCAGGATTCATTATTTTATTTAAAAATTAATTTCTTTGCTCAGAAATTTGACTATTTTGTCAGAAAATATTTTTTTCTTGTTGAAAATGGATTTTTTAAACTGACAATTCAACTATTCTATGTTTGGCTTAATATTTATCTTCTTCAGTTGAAAATTCAGCTATTTGGTTGTAAATTTCTTAATTTTGATAAGACTTTTTCATTTGTGGTAGAATTTAATTTTTCTTGGAAAATAATTTAGCTTTTTGGTTGAAAATCAATTTCTTTCATGCAATATTAAACTATTAGGTTGAAAATTCCTTTGAATATTAGAAATTTGGTTTAAATTTCATGTATATTGTTCAAAATTAATTTTTTTAGGTTGCAAATTCATTTCTCTGATTAAAAAGTATATTGTTTTTACTAAAAATTCATTTTTTAAACTCAAAATCTAACTATTCCATTTTTTCAGGAAAGTTATATTTTTTAATAGACATTTAATATTTTTGGTTCAAAATATATCTGTTTAGTTAAAATTGAACTTTTTTATTTAAAATTAATCTATTTTGTTAAAAATTTGGTAGAATATCTTCTTGGAGAATAATTTACCTTTTTAGTTAAAAATTCGTTACTTTCGTAAAAAATTAAACTATTAGTTTAAACATTAATTTAAAAATAAAAAATTTGAATGAAAATTCATGTATTTTGTTTCAAATTAATCTTTTTTGGTTGTTTAATTAAAAATCAATTTTTTTAGGTGTAAATTGAACTAATTTATTTTTGGTCCAAAAGTTATCTTTTTTGACAGACATTTCACCTTCTTGGTAGTAAATTCATTTGTTTGGCTTAGAATTTCTTTATTTTGTTCAAGCTTTGTCTTTTGTGGTAGAATATAATTGTTTTTAAAAAATAATTTACCTTTTTGGTTAAAAATTAATTTCTTTGGTGTAAAATTAAACTAATAGGTCGAAAATCCCTCAAAATATAAAAATTGTTGTTAAAAATCCATCTATTCTGTTCAAAATTATTCCTTCTTGGTTGAAAATTTATTTGTTTGATTAAAAATTAATTTTTTTCACTGAAAACTTAACTATTCCATTTTTTGTCGGAAGGTTATCGTTTTTGATAGACGTCTCATCTTCTTATTTGAAAAATCATATGTTTGGTTTGAAATTTAACTATTTTTTTAAAAAACCAACTATTTTGGTTAAAATTTGTCTTCTTTTGGAAGAAAAATATTTTTTTTTGTGGAAAATACAACTATTAGGTTATTTTTTTTGCAAATTCACTAACTTTGTTAAAATTCAGTTTGTTTGCTTACAAATTGAACTATTTTGTTAAAAATTCGTTAAAATTTTTTTTAACTGAAAATTCAACTATTATGTTTGTTTTAACCTTTATTTTTTTTTATTTGAAAATTCAGGTATTCGGTTGAAAATTTCTTAATTATGTTGAAACTTTTTTTTTCATTTCTTTGGTGGATAATTAAACTATGAGGTTGAAAATAATCACGAAAATTTGAAATTCGGTTGAAAATCAATCTTCTTGATTGAAACTACACTTATTTGATTAAAAATTAGTTTTTTTCACTCAAAATAATTTTCTTTTATGGAAAATGCAACTAATAGATTATTTTGGTCAAAGATTTGTCTTCTTTGATAGAAATTTAATCTTCTTCTTTGAAAAGTCATCTATTTTAATAAAGATTTGTCTTTTTTTGGTAGAAAATTCATCACTTGGGTTG
>JAUELO010023877.1:0-10949 GCA_032357855.1 Amphibolips quercusostensackenii
CTAGGGCATGCAGACCCTGAATGTACACAATGATTTAAAAGGCCATTAATGCTTTGTCATTTTAAGTCTGTACAATATTCATATTTTTCTCAACTTTGTTTAAACAATCAGAAGGCCATGTTTTTGAACTAGAGAAAGGCTACGTGACATCTTAAATTTCACAGTACGACCTTTTTATTCCTGCAATAGAGTTGAGAATTTAACACCATCGCGTTATTCTATGAAACTTTTCCATTTTCCACTACTCAATGTTTATAACCTTCCTTTGATTATTATATACAGCCCTAAGTAAATTTATTTATTTTTATCAAGCAGTTAATTGCTTTTCACTATTGAATTGGGATATATCTTGGCCAATGGAATAAGTAATTTTTCTACCAATCTTTCACTTTTCACTAACGGAATCTGTGAAATTTTACTACTAATTATTTAAATTTCACCAATCCCTATTTAGAGACCTCAAAGTTCATTTTGCATTAGGAAAAAAACTATTCAATTAAAATAACCTTTTTCATGTACTCAAGTCTAATAATAAAATAATAACTAAATAATAATAAAATACAAAAATAATATAATAACTAAACAATAAATTAAATATATAATAATAACCTATTGATCCATTACAATTTTAAAATTGCAAATCAAATTATTTGTCTTCACTTTGTTCAGAAAATTCGAAGACAATATTTTTTAAATAAAAACAGTCTAGTTCATGCTAACAATTCTTTGAAATGTCCGTCTTGTTTTTTTAATGCAGACAAAATGTTACACATCGTTTCGTTTTATTACAATTTTATATTTGTCGCGTAAAATTTCACTAGTATTAGGTGAAATTTTAACAATTTTAATTCAGCGAGCTCTGGTGGAAAATAACGCTTTTCACTCTTGTGACATTTTCTGATTTGATATTGAAAATGCCAACAGATAGACTTATACTGGTTACGGTGAAATTAATTTGTTTTCAAGAGATCTTACCTTAATACAAACAATATGCCTGTTTCAAATTTTTTTGAGCAATAGATTCTCAGGTATGACTGTGCAAATATGTCAGTTCTGTATAAAAATGATGTCTTTGTAACGTAGCAAAATGCAAATTGTTTATCCTATAAAAATATGAAAATATGTCAATTCTGTATAAAAATCATGTCTTTCTAACGCAGCGAACTGTAAATTGTTTATCCTATGAAAAAGGGCAAAAGCAACAAAGTGATAATTGGACTTTTTTAACCTTCTAAACAAAAGGTAGCTCGGGGACCGATTAGTGCATACAGGAGTGTTACTGGCGACTTGATTATAAGGAACAATTCTACTTTTTCGACTTTTTCATATCTTGCTTCAATTGTTCAAATATATGTTTTCTTTTCATTTCTCATCATTTAAAAGTGCATCTGTGAACATTGAAAAAAAATTCAAATTCATATAAAAGTTCCAATTACGTTTAAAAAATTTTCTATTTCTGTTATATTATTCTTAAATTAATTTACAAATAAATTTTTTGTGAATATCTTAGCCAACTATAATACTTTTGTTATAAGAAAATGCTGTTGAAGGTGAATTATGTAGAATGCATAAAAATTTATAGACTGGGTGACACGATTGTAAAATTTACTTTTATTATAGATAATTCTTACCCGGTTTCTTACCAGTTTACTGCCTCTTTTAAAGAAAAAAAGAAAAATATTCCTTATTTCTAAATTTATTTAAGACGATAAAAGTTCATTTAAAACTTTTTTTTAACTATAGGTTTAACTTAAACAATAGGACGATAAGAGTGTTTAATTAAATATATGTATAATATTATATATTTACCAATAATAAAATGAACAAAAACCGCTGAAGCAAAAACCAAGGTTCCATCGATCCTCATTTCCTTTTAGTTATTTTGTCACTAGTTTAATTTTTTTCAATTAAAAAAATTTTTTTTGAAGGTTTTTCAATTTTCACTAGTTAGAAGAAACTAATGCGCAAAGAGAATCATTAACGTTTTGAAACTAATGAATATGTGCAAGATCTTTTGGAGTGGAGAACCTTATTTTTTTCTGATGCTTGTGCTTTCTCAATCTGTTTTCCCCTAAAAGGTGATCAACATGGTGCGCTGAAAAAATAGTGAATTCAAAATCCAGTGACTTTGTGTTTCAATCTCAAATATGAGAGAAAGTCACTTAAACTTTATAGCTTTCCGTATTAAAGAAAAATGTTGGTCATAATTTCAAAAGTATGCCACATTTTAACAAACTCTCAAAAACAATGCCGTACACAAGGGCTTTATATTTTCTTAGATAAGAAGCTTGAATTCCAAACGAGAGTCTATGAAAATTCAAAACACGATTTCTCAACAAACAAAAAAAGTTATTTTCGAAATTGTTCTTATGTGATCATTATTTTGTATAACTATTAATTAATAGAATATTTTTTATCTAGACAAACATTATAACTGTATTTTTACTTATTTTAAAAATATCTCAAAATTGTTTTTTCTTTAAATATTTAAAAAGTTTACAAACTATTGAAAAGGAATAAGCAATGTCAAGTACAAAAATGCTTTAATAACCTCAATGAACTTAATATTAAGCGTGAAATAACTTTTTAAAAAGAATAATTTAAAATATGTGAAACAAATAATTGAATTTTACTTATTTTAAAAAGGGCAATACTCTTTTTTTCTTTAAAGATTTAAGCTATTTAAAAACTATCTGAAACTGACAAGCGATAAAAAATAGTCGAGTTCAAAAACACGTTGATAACCTTAGTGATAAAAAACTGCCCGCTTCGCGGGCACATTCTCATCGCGCGCTTCGCTTGCAAGTTCGAGCACACTTAAGGCGCGCGGCTATCGCCCCTTGCGCTACGCGTTCGCTAAAATATTCACCTTGCGCTTCGCGCTCGCTAATGTATATATCTGTCGCTAAGCGCTCGGATACTTTTTGCCTTGCACTCGGCTTTTTTCAGTTTTTACACTTCGTGCTCGGCTTAGATAGAAAGAAGAAGTAAACTTGCAAATATTGCAAAATTGTCAAAACCTTTACGATCAAAGTAATTGTTAGATTTTTTTTATTTTAGATAAAAACGGAAGTTTATATGCTTGAACCTCTATCAGCCTTAATTATATCTACAAATTTGCTTAGAATTATATATATATATATATACATATCCCTGGGTGGGAGTCGCTCGCGTTTGCGATGTGCTCTCTCTCTCTCTCACACTCTTTTCTGTGCGATGCAATTAATGGAGAACCGCACACGAGCAGGGTTCTTGCTTATATGCAGGCTTTTCCTGTAACTCGTAGGTTACAATATATACATACATACAAAGAGCATTCGCTGTTGTGCGCTTCGCGGGCTAATGCTCGCTTTGTAAGCTTTATCGCTGTTACATGCTTTTGGTTTAATTACCTTAGTTTAACATGAAGAGGAGAACTAATTTACTTAAGGTTTTATCCACCTTGAGGAACGCATTCTCATTCGGACACTATGTTCTGTGCACCGTATAATAGAAAATAAAAAGTTTGAAAAAAGTATCGCTTACGGCACGCCATTTGGTCGTCGCGCTTCGCGATCCGAAATACATTGATCGCGCGCCTTGCGTTTCGTGTTATATGTTCTTTATATATAAATTACTATATTTAAATTGGATTCCACCCAAAAAGACGAATTCGCAATAAACTAGTTCAATCCTCAACCAAAAAAAATCACGCGTCCTATCAAAAAGTGATGAAAGAGTGGATCTTCTTTGAACGCGCACTTTTTGGGGTACTTCGCGCGGTTTTTTTTTTAATTTAATTTTTTTATCGTTAATGTAATTTTTTAAGATCAGAACAAAAACTGCCATTTTATCATTAAATAATTAACAACAAAGGAAAAGGGGAGAATAGGAAAGAAAACAAGAGAAAAGGGAAAGAAGAGAGGAAAAGGGGAAATGGGAATAGAAGAAAATAGGGAAACGAGTAAAGAGAAATGGTGGAAAGGGCAAGAGAAAAAGGAAAAGGGGAAAGTAGAAACGAAAAGCGGAAAGAGGAAAAAGGAAAGAGGGAAAGGAGAAAAGGGAAATGTCAAAGCGGAAGAGGAAAGAAGAAAGGGGGAAAGGAGAAAGGAGGAAATCAAAAAGTGAAAAGAGGACAGAAGTAAAGAGGAAAGGAAAAGAGAAAATAAAAAGAGGAAAAGGGAAAAATGCAATAAGGAAAAAGGTGAAGGGAGGATTGAACAAGTGAAAAGTTGACAGGGTAGAAGGGAAAAAAGGGCAGGGCATTGGGCAAGAGGGTCAAGGAAAGAGGAAAAGGATAATTTAAAGGTAAAATGGGAAAGTAAGAGTAGGAAAAAAGGAGAAGGGGGAAAACGGAAAAGGAAAAAGGAAAAAGTGGAAAAAGGAAAGGGTAATAGGAAAAGGCGAAAAGGAAAAGGGGGAAAGGAGAAACAGAAATGGGCAAAGTGAAAGGGAAAATGGAAAAGGGGTAGGGGAAAAAGTGAATGGAAAGAAAAAAGAGAGAAAGAGGAAAAGGCGAAAGGTGGAAAGGAAAAAAGGAGAATCAGAAATTTTATATGTGAATAGAAGTCCTCGTATAGACGGAAAATTTAAATTTTGTGTATATCTCAAAAATTCATCCATCCATCACCCTATTTGTAACAAAGTAATGTGAAAACCTTGGAAGCATAAATCTTAATTTCCTGATTGGTAATGTTATTGTTTAATTTAATGCTAACTCTTAAAAATCGTATTATTTCATACAGCGTTATCAGTGTAGTAAATTAATTTGCAATGTTTTTAAAAAAGAAAAAAGTACTATCAATATTCAGTGTGAAGAATTCCACATGGGTAATGTGCCGTCCAAAGTAGAAAGATACATGGGAGACATTGTCTTTGAGGTCGCCTTTATCTATGTCAGGTTCAAGAGAATACCCAGAAATAGTCAAGTCACTTGCGTATATTTTTACCTTGGATGTTAGTAATAATACCGAATGTAGATTTTTATGTTTGTAATATATATTCATTATGCCAATTTTTATGGATTTAAGATTTGAAAAAAATGTTCAGATTTAGAACACAACCCTTGAAGTATCCCAAAACGTTAAGAATTTAATCAAACTTTAGTTTTTATAAGAAATCGTAAAAGCTTCACTGACGTGATTTAAAACTATCGCGTGAAGAACATGGACGCTAACAATTTTTTTTATAGATAAATTCACCCTTAAATTTGACAAAACTCACGCCTCACGATACTATAACGTAACTCTTGTGTGCTTATACTGAATTTTATGAAAATAAAATTAGAATTTTGAGCGTAAATTTCATACAAATTTGTAACATACAAGTATAAAAAATAATGCCCTTAATAAAATTTTTTTTTTACCTTCAATAATTTAACAAAGCGTACATTCTCTTTCATAAAATCTTGTTATTTCTATATATATATATATATATAGTTGGACAGGTACAGTTGATTATTTTCTATTACAGTTGATTTCTTAACTCTGAGGACCAATCTGTACAACCAGTGGACGAAAAACAATTCAAAATGTCTGACGATCGAGTATTCTTTTTTGATCTTCAGATTGAAGCAAATAGTATTACCAGTCACCAATTTTCAAATGGTTTATGGCAAAAGTGGAAAACTGTGGACTATAAATCAGCTGTAAAATGTTCGTTTTGAGAGTCATCGATTTGCTTATAACATAATTTTTAGACGATAGCTGTAAGTTTTCACGATTATGCTCAAAATTCGAGGACTTATTAAATTTGTAACTCTTCTGGGTACTTTAAAGATAGTGCCCTACCTATGAACATTTTTTTTCGTTTTGAAAATGAGAAAAACTTTTGATTACTAAATGACGCAAACTTAGGGGGTGAGACCCCAATATATACCTGATGGAAATGTAGGTATGTATACCTTCTGAAAATTAGGTACACATATTCAATTATAGAAATGAATGAACTTACCACTCATTAATATTAATGTATTATGTATTACGAAATTTCGTAAAACAAAAATGTATTAATCCGGAGAAGATCCTTTTTCGTTTTTGATCAGTAGTATGTAAAATATACGATAAAAAATAAAAAATAAAAAAATTTTTGTTTTGTTTTACGTCCAGAAACTTTATTACGAATTGTTACGATACAAGGGGGAGGGGGTTTCTATTTACTTACGTAATTTTTGGTAATTCGCAAATGATGCAGATAACTCTCAGTAATTGTACCAAAATTTAATATGAATTCAACTTCATACACCAAAGGAACCTGGTAAGCAAAGAACATACCTAGCCAGCAAGAATTTTCTAAAAACTATGGGAATTTGATTCGTCAAGGAAAAGTCAGGGATCTTAATAAAAAAATCTGTCAAAAAATAGGGAATATCACTAACTTTAAATAACCGAGTGCAGAACAAATTTTGATTTTTAAAATTTTAATTTTAAATCGTTCTATTCTGTTTATTAAAGATTATGAGCTTAAAGTGTGTTAAGTTTAAGATTCTGGTCTTCAAACATTAATAGTCAGAAAGAATAAAATATTTTTGAGGGAAAAATTATAATATTTTAAAAGTTAAGTTTTGCGATAACCCTTTGTAATATTCTTCTCAGTAATTTATTTTTTTCTATAAATACACTAGATACATTTTTTTGAAGTTTCTTTCTCTTTTTCCGTTTAATATTTATATTTTGATGTTGAAAAGTCGACTAAAATCTTTTTTGGTTAACATTTTAATTATTTTTTTGATTTGAAAAAATTTTAATAGAAATTTCATCTTAATTTGATAAAAATTCATCTATCTGGTAAAAGATTTAACTTATCTGTTGAAGATTCATCCTTTTGGTTAAAAATTTAAATATCTTCAAAGAAAATTTACTTTTTGATCAAAATTCATATATTGATGTTAAAAAGTTAAGCTTAAATCTTTTGGATACTTTAAATATATCTTTTTAAAACTTGTCTTTTTGATTCACAAAGTAATATGTTTTTCTAGCAATTTCATTTTTCCTGGATTAAAATGTAACCTTTGGTTGACAATTATAGAAAATTATTAAAAATTTTTGTTGAACAATTTTACTCAGAACTAATTTTTTTTGAGATTCATATTTTTAGTCGAAAATTCATCTGTTTGGTTGGAAGTTTATCTATTTTGTTTTAAACCTAATATTATTAAATTAAAATTTAGCTTCGTAGATTGAAGCTGATCCTAAAAGTGAAGGCTTATCTCTCTTGATAAAAGTTGAACTATTTTGTTGACATTCAGGCTTTTTGATAAAAATTCTATTTTTATACAGGAAAGCCGCCTTTTGGCTTGAAAGTTTAAAAATTTAGATCAACTATTTTTTTATAACTAGAAAATCTTTATGTGTTGAAAATTTGTCATTTTGATTTTAAAATTAATTTTTTTATGGATTATCTGTTTTGAAAGAAAAATGATCTATCACACTCTTTTGTTAAAAGTTTATCCTTTTAAGGTTAGAAATTTAATAACGGGTTAAAAATTTAATTATTTTGTTGCAAATTCCAGTATTTTGTTAAGGAATCATCTGTTTTTGTAGAAAGGTATTTTTTTAAATCCATAATTACATTTTGAAATTTTAAATTTGTATCTGAAATATTGTTCTATTCCGTGTATAAAAGATCGTATGTTGAAAATACTATAAGAATAAAATGCTGGCATTTGAACGTCAATGTTAAGGGAAAATGAAAAATGGATCAAGGGAAAGTCAGGGAATTTTTAATTATAAAGTATGAAACCTTAAAGATAAAGTTTTCATTACGCACATTTTTTTGTTGGATGCGTATTACTTTAGATATTTCGATGTCTCTAGATAGAAGAAACACCCTGTATATATACTTGTCAGTTTCTCATTAATTCTGCTATATTATTTCACTAATTGTAAGAGGTTTCCAAGTAAAAAGTTGAAAGAATAAAGAATAATTAATAAATTTAAAAAAATCAATTCTGCTTGTTAAGGGCTTTTATGAATACAAATTGTTATAAACAATAAAGAGAGAAACTTTATAAACAATAAACAATGTTCTTAATTTTAGCTATAGGTCTTGAAACATTTTTGGGGAAAATTATAATAATGGTTGACCAATGTGATGTTTTATTAACAAAAACGAAAAGTCCAGATAAATTCCTTCTAAAAATATTAATTTTTTAATTATTATACAATTCATATAGAGAAATTTTTATTTCATCCGAAGATTTGTTTTTGCTTTCAAGATGAATATCTTAGATACAGAGAATGTACATGTTTTTAATTGTTCTGAGCAGTGTGTGCAAATGTAAATTTTTTCTGTTAATGAATAATGGAATTGTTTAAAATAATTAATAAAAACTGACCATGTCTATATTAAATGAAGTAATTCGATAATTAGCGGAACATAAATATTAATTTATCAGTTTGCAATGGTCATTTTCAATGAAGTATTGCTAAATTAAAAAAAACTTATATTTTCGTACAGCCGTGTAAATTTAATAAATAAGTTTGAATTGTTTCTTAAATTCTAAAAGCGTAACCAAAATTCGAGGTGCAGAATAAAAAATAAGGCTGAAGTATATACTCAATGGATACTTTGGAATTTTTGGGAAAATCTCGGAATACAAGAAATACATGGAATATACAGAAATGTAGAATAATTTGTAAGAATATGAGGGAATGTGTGTAGATAATTGTAAACATTTAAGAATATTGGTGAATACTTTAGAATACCTGAAAATATTTTAAAATATTTAGATTATATTTCAATGTAGATTAAGGAACGCTTAAAAATGCTGGTAGCTGCTTTGTTAAGAGAGTAAGTGGAAGAAGATAGTAAAAGTGGAGAATAAAAACCGCTACATGATCAAACGTTACTTTTTATATTTTAAATAAAAATACTAAAATTTAATCCATACATTAGAGCCATTATTTAATTATTTGGTTACTTATTCAAACGTATTATTAAATAGGTTTGACATTGAGATACTTGGTAACATCGGTGAAAGCTCAAATTATTAGGAAGGCATGCCACTTGGTACATGTGTACCTTAGGACCTGAAAAAAGTTCTAGTATTAGGTGCTAAATAATTTTTGAAAACAGAAAAAATTTTGTGAATAAAAGATTTTGTTTTATTCAATTGAACATAAAGTTCAAAGAAATTGTTCACTTTAACACACCTATGCAATAATATAACCTCAGCTATAAAAAATAAGTGATATTTATCTGTAATTGATAAAAGCAATTTGCAAAATACGAATCATTTTGGTTGATTATGAATAAATAATTGTTTATTATCAATGTAAACCGAATGGTGTAAAGGCATCATGAACCCAGAAAAGCTTTTTGACAACAAATTTAGAAAGTTAACATTCTAAAGGTCTACGAAATAGATGTTTCATAAAAATAATTTCTTCGCGTAATAATTTTAAATTGCTGCAATATCAATAGAGATTTGAAAATTTATTTATCGCAAAATTTCTATCATTATTCTATAAGAATATTGTGATGAATGAAAATACATGGTTTCAAAAATTATTTTAGTTAATTTTAAGTAACTATTTCCTGCGATAACTTTCGAAAAAATAATCAGATTGTATCGAGATTTGGCTGAAATTTCTAAGGCCCAAAAAGCAAGGACAAGTTCGTTAACAAGCCATTTTTAACCAACAGTCATGGTTTTATCTGTTAACTACAAAATCTCAGGGTCTTTGCTTGAATAGGTTTTTTCAGGCACAGCAAGAAACGGACGGACACTGGTAATATATTACATGGGTTTCCTATGAAACTCTAATTCAAACAAATATTAAAAATGATATATAAATAAAGATTCTTATGGCAAAAAATGTAAAGTGAGTAACAAAATTTCGCTAAAAATTTTTGTTACGGTAAACTACAGAAATAAATTCGTCGCAGAAGAACAAAAACTGCGGAATGGATTTATGTAAGTCAATTTGAAAATATTATCAAAAACTGTCTTTCTAGAGTTAAACTGCGTGCTTTAATAATATTCTAGTTAAATCAATATGTCAATAAATAAGATCACATGTTCTTGATATATTTATTTAACTTGATGTTTTTCTTCATTTACAAACAAAATAGTATTAGAACCTTATGGCACTTCTAAACTGATTAGGCGGTCTTACTGGTGGTGCCTTTGATGGCGGTGGAAAATTGCATGTTATACCATATTCATGCACTTCATCTAAATAAGCAATCGTATCGCGACTATTTTCTTGTATGTCATATACAAACATACGCCCATTCTCATGACACATTGCACGAACATGAAAATCAATACGATCATTTTCAATTTTGGACCATCCCTTCATTATATTACCCTTTATGTGGAAATTATAGGTACCCTCGAGACGCCGAAGGTCGTTTATAGTTTCCGAGTAAAATATATTATTATCTCTTGTCACTGTCATTTTTCTTGTCGTTTCACCAGACCTGGACCAAACCATTCCACCGGAGCAAACTGAAACACCGAAAAAATGTTTTCACTGTAAATCATATTAGGAGCCTTCACAAAAAGGTTTTTCTTAAAAAGTAAAAACGATCTTCCACTTTTTCACAGAATAAGTGAAATGATAAAGTTTAAGACCAAAAAGAACTCGATCTTATTATTCTAAGTGCTGCCTCAAAAATTTTTATGTGAAAAACTGCATATAAGTTAAAAATGAATCTTTATCTTTCAATGCATTTTTTTGGTCATTGCAAAACATAAATCACAAACTATTGTCCTCATTAATGACTTCCATTAAAGTCATTACCCGTTTTTAAACATTTTTATTTGAGTTTTCGACGCTTATAGGAAATTGAAAATTATTATTTATTGTAATAGCTAGAGATTTACATTTTTACTGATTTTTGTAAAGCATAACATTGCTAGCATTTTTCTTCCCAAGGAGAACGGAAAAAATTTGTTTGACGTATATATTTAGGTTTTGATGAATGTTCCAGAATTTTTAAATAAACGTAGTTCTATAATTATC
>JAUELO010023904.1:0-20349 GCA_032357855.1 Amphibolips quercusostensackenii
TATAGAACGCCACCTCAAGGTAGGCCTAGTGGCGCCATCTCTTGGTCAGGCCAAAAACTTATCAATCCACCCTCGTAGGAGCAAATCCAAATCAACAATTAGGATCATCTCGCATTATTTTGGACAATGATTTGCAAACTGGTCTTATAACAGGAAAACTCTGTAACTCGCTTACTCTTCAGAAAATACCAATAGATGTAACGTTAAGCGTAGATAACAATCTTGCTTTGAGTTTCAAGTATAGATTGCAACGTTTCGAACTTTTCGCAATATAATAATTTTGAGTTTGAAGTTTTGTGTCTTGTCGTTTAGAAGATCACAACTTATACTTCAAATTCTGTAATTAGTACGATCGCCTTAAAAATTCCTTCTTATCTCAATCTAGTAGATCCTAAATTTGAAAAGGCCAGAAAAATAGATATTTTGATAGAAAATAACATCTTTTAGAATGAGATTTGTATAGACCAAGTCCAATTAAATGATCAAGGGTTGCTTTTACAAAAAACCAGATTAGATTGGATTTTGGCAGGTCCAATACCAAATTTTTCTCTGATTTATCGATTCAATACAGTTCGTTGCAATTTAATGTAAAATATAAACGTGGACAAACAAATGGTGGAATTTTGGGAGTCAGAAGAATATTTGGATAAAAAGTCAAGGTCTATGATGAAAAATTGTGCGAATCACTCTTCGTGGAAACTAAAAAGAGAGATGAAAATGAAAAATGGATCGTGACAATTCGATTCAAGAGAAATTTTGATTAGTTAGGTGAATCCGAAAAGCAAGCTGAGCGTCGTTTTTTTAATGAGGAAAAAAGGTTAGACAAAAAACCTAAACTTAAAAAAGAGTATACTGATTTTATAAACGAGTATGAATAACTAGTGCTTAAGTCAACGAAACTAGACGAATAAAGTTTTCTAGTATATTATAACATGCCTCATCATTGCGTGGTTAGAAATGGTAGTCTCTCAACGAGAGTTCGTGTAGTATTTGATTCTTCTTCACCAACAACAAGTGGTTTATCTCTGAACTACTTTTAAATGATTAAAACTTCGCTACAAGACGATTTATGCTTGATTTCAATTTGTTTTAGGAAGCATGCTTACGTCTTAGGTGTGGGCATTAAGAAACTGTACCATTACGTACTTGTCACACATGAGCAGCTTTCTCTTTAGAGAATAACGTGGCGTACCAATCCAAATCAGCTAATAAAGGTTTTTAACTAGAATAGGGTCACCTATGGGACAGCCGCAGCCTTAGATCTTGCCATTAGATGCTTGCATCAACTAGCTATTGATTGCCAACAAGAATTTTGAAACATAGCCAAAATATTCAGAGAGGTTTTTTTCTTGATGATTTACTTTGAGGTGCTAATTCTATTAAAGAAGCTAAATTTCTTGCTAAAAAAGTACCGCAAGTTGTAACAAAGAGATGTCACATCCTAAGAAAATGGGGTTTTTGATAAACCTCGCGTAATAAAAAATATGATTGATCCTAAGCATTCTCTTAGTTTGATTAATTTTTTAAACAATGTTTAAATTAAGACACTTTATATATAATGGCTAGCTCATTCTGATCACCTGACAAATTCGATAAGTTTTTTAGATAAAAACAAGATTACCAGATGACAAATATTTTCAGATATATCGCGTATTTTTGGTCATTAGGACTTCTAGGTCCTTGCATCATCTTGGCCAAAATTCTACTTAAAAAACTTTTTTTTGAAAAACTTTTGTTGGACGAAGGTCTTCTTGTTCAAATTCATTTGCAATGGATAGAGAACATAAAAAAGCTTCCGACTCTAAACTTGATTGAGATTCCTAGCAATTTTATTTGTAAAGACGTCGTAAGCATACAATTGCATGGATTTTCCGATGGTGCATTTAATGCATACGGATCTTGCGTCTATCTCAGATCACAGGATACAAAAGGGAATGTTTGCGTACAAATAATTTGTTTTTGATCTAGGATTGCTTTGTTAAAAATACAAACCTTACCTCGATTAAAACCTTGTTTGGCTCTTGGATTCGCCAAACTGATTTCTAAGGTTAAAACTATTCTTAAATTATCCGTAGATAATATTTATTATTGGTCTGATTCCACAATCTTTTTGTTTCAACTTAAAGCGAAATCTAACACTTTAAAAACTCTCGTAGCAAATAAAGTCGGTCGGATTCAGGAATTCAAGGATATCAAATAAACTGGTCCGAGGCAAAGATAATCCAGCAGATCGCATTTTGCGTGGTATCGCGCCAAGTCTTTTCGAATCTTTTAAGTTATGATAGGAAGGTCTACTATTTCTTTTTAAAGATGAATTAGATTGGCTTTCAATGCCATCTCTATCCCCTGTTATGACAGGTCTCAAGAAACGGTGAAACTTAGCAGCCAAAGAAGAAACAATAGACGTTTCGATTATTAAGCGATACCAAAGCTCAAATCTACTGATCTCGAAACATCTCAATGAAAGATGCAAAATTATCGTCGTTGAATCTATTTTGAGATAATTAAGGAATTCTCAAGATAGGAGGTGGACTTGAAAGTTTAAGTTTCAGTAGAATAGGAAATATCCTATACTTCTGTCTGCTTCCATTCAATTAACTAAACTTCTTTTTTACAGTAGGCACAAGCAACTGCTCCACGCTAGTCCGCAATTACTTTTAGTTTCTATTTGTGAAAAATTTTAGCCTTTGAAAAGGAGAAATTCGTCAAGGAAAAATGTTCGAAATTGCGTTAAATTTTTTAGAGTTAATCCAAAAGAAATTACACCAATGATAGGTAATTTGCCAAAGCCGAGTGTATCTTCTGCACTACTTTTCTATACTACTGGCGTAGACTATGGTGGTCCTTTTTATAAAAGACAGTAAGGACTAAGCTGCTAAGACTTGTAAATGTTACGCAAGCGTTTTTGTATATTTTGCCACAAAGGCACTGCACTTTGAACTTCTCTCTAATATTACGGCAGAGGCTTTTATCGCAACTCTTAGACGGTTCATCTCTAGACGCGGAAAGCCTTTTCATATATACTCAAATAATGGTGCTTGATTCGTGGAAGCGAACAATCAGCTTGAGCAACTTGGCAAATTTTTGACTAAGGAATCAAAACGTTTATCTGAAACTATTGAAAACATAAGTATTTCATGGCATTCTAATTTAGCTTATTCTTCTCATTTTAGTGGAATTCGAGAAGCTAGAGTGAAATCTATAAAGCATCTCTTTAAACGTGTTGTTTTTACTTTTAAAGAATTGCATACTTTGCTAGTTCAAGTGGAGGGTTCGCTATATTCCCGACTTTTGACACTCCTCTCTTCCGATCCCAACGACTTCTCTCCATTGAGTCTTGCTTAAAGATATTAATAGCTTTAATGCTTTTTCAATGATTTCTTACAATAAAAAAGGTGTTTGGCACGCAATTGAAACCCGAAACAATTACTTTTATTTAAAAAAATATTTTAATTTGTAATCAGTTTTTTCACGCCCTTTCGAGAGCATTTACAACAGATTAAAGCATTGAGAACCATATTACATTGAGTTTTTATAATTATTGCTAATAACAACTTACTTTTAACATTTTGTCTGACTTTGTTCTACAAACAATACTTCACATTAGTTCTACATTTTTTTAAAAAGTAAATCGATGATGTGAAGAATTGCAGTCTACACTTCATTTAACCGCGTTACATAAAAAGATGTTCTGATTGGGCGTTTAAAACCTACTGGAGTTTCTGTTACCTGTTCTGGGCTTAAGATGGTAACCTTGCCGCTTTCCATGTTTACTTTCACTCGTTTTCTTTCCTTACCACAACGGATATACATTCCAGCAAGAATGTTAGTATCCTCTAATATTGCAAAGACGTCACCGTCGGATGTAGATATGACAATTTGTTCTTGGGTTGGCATAGACCCTAGAATATCTCCTGTTCTCAATTTAGCTGGTGTATCGGCAGGAAAGGTGTATTTTCGAAGTTCAAATACACAATTCGGATTCCGTTTGGAAGTAAGACGAATAAATTTAAGATATTTAAGGTCATATCCACGTTTGTCAGAAGAAGGAAGCCTAGTAGGTGGAGCAATGAGCTTGGAAGAAGAAGACCCGTCTGTAGAAGAAGGCCTGGCATGACGAATCATGGCAGAAGGTTGCATGGCAGGAGGAGACCTAAGCCTGGACCTTGCATGCAAAAGAGGCTTGTCTGGATAATGTTGCTTGTTAGAAGAATTAGAAGTTCCGAGACAAAGAAAGTCAGAAATAGGGGTGCCATTTGATGAGAACTCGAATGGCAAACTTAGATCTGCAACAAGGGAGTGGATTAAATTTTTCTAAAGTACGTGATATAAGAAAGTTTGTTCAAATTTCTGAACCAGTCTAGATAGATTCAATCTAAATATTTGAATGGTTTAAGAGTTCGAACCCTTATTTATAACCCTGACGAAAGTTTGGGATGGAAATTACTTGTTGTGTATTTTATTTTTTCAATTTGATCCCATTTAAAAAAAGTCGTATATCAATATGCATGTCCTGAAAATCTCAAGAATCTCTCAGTCACTGTTGCTAAAACCTAAATATCTTCTTTTTTTCATAAAGTTGGCTTATATCTTCAACTTAAAATTAAAAAAATAGATCTACCAATAATCTCTTTCAAGGTTTTTTCTATAGATGGTCAAAAGAGCCTCCCATGATTCTTCCGACATAGTCAGAGAGACTCTGATTTAAGAAACTTTCTCCTTTTTTTCTCTTTTTTCTTTTCTGCTTTTTACGCCTGAATGCAATTTCAATTAAAAAAGCCAAATAAGACAACCCAAATACTTTATGTTATAAGTACATTCTTTTTAAATGAAAACTTACTGGTATATTTTTTGTACGGAATTCATCTTGCTTGGTTGAAAAATTGTACTATTTGGTTGAAAATTTAATTATTAGGTTTGAAATTTGTCTTTTTCAGTTAAAATTGAACTAATTATTTTAAAAATTGTTTGTGTTTAATTGTTGTAAGCAATTAATGCTCTTTTTTGAAGAAGTTTGGATTTAACATCTTTTCATCATTCAAAAATATTCTTCTTTGGTTGAAAACTAAAGTATTTGATCGAAAATGTGTGTTCTCTTCTTGAAAATGAAATTTTTAAACTAAAAATATAAGTATTCGATTTTTAAATTCAAAATTAATATTTTTTTTTTCAAAAATTGATTTTTTCCAGTTGGAAATTCAATTATTTTCAGCTTTCGTTGGTGAGAAGACACCGCTCTGATTGGTAACAGAGATAATTTAAGTTCTGCATTACATGTTGCTAATTTTTTCTGCACGACAAATTTTTTTCAAATCATAGATTTTGCAATGCGGCTTGTCAAAATTTTCTTACTTTTCAAAAAATTTATATATATTGTTGGAACTTTATTATTTTTGTTGTTTCAAAATTACAGGGCAACGTGATATTCGGATTTCGATAATCTTGGTCATTTTTCTAAAATCCTGGGCAGTTTTGTTTGAATAATTTTTTTACTAATTTCATTATTCGAAAACAATGTTTTTTCATAAAATCATTCTTAGCATTTTTTAAAAAGAATAAAACTTGTTGCCTTTTGCAGTTTTTTTGTAGTATAAGCCGTTTAAAATTTGCAGCGTTACAAAATATATTTTTTAACAAAATTGATATATTTTTACACTTATACCACAAAATCTATTTTTCTAGAAAATTGTAAGCATGTGCATTATTTATATTAAGGTTAAATCTTTTAAAATCAAGTAAGCAATAAAATTGTTCATAACAAATTGCTATGATTTTGAAATGGAGAGAGGCTGTCACGTTTAGAGTTTCACAATGTGACCTTCTTATTCTTTGATTAGAGTTAAGAATGTTACACTATCGCTTTAGTTTATTAAACTTTTCTATTTTTCACGTTTCATGGTTTGAAAACCTTTCTTTTATTCTTATATAAAGTGCTGAATAATTTTCTTTTTAATAAGTAATTAGTTTTTTACTATTGACTCAAGAAATATCTTGACTAGCAGAATTCGTAACTTTCTACTAATATTATATTATTAATTCTGAAGAAGTATTAATTTTCACTTATTATCATGAAAGTTATTCTTCTTTCTCTTTTCTATTTTAAATAATAGGTAAAATAGAATAACAAATTTTTATATTTTAATTTAAAATTTGCTTTCCACAATCTTTTTTTACTTCTTGGTAAATTTTAGAATTTTGATATTCGATAAATTTCTTAATTACTTTACAAGAAAAGAAATCTAATAAAAATCTGTTTAAAATTGAGTAAACAATTAAATTCAACATCAGAAGTATATGTAAAACTTGAAATCAAAGCGAAATGAATTAAATTTTAAGAATATTACTATTTACGGTATCTATGGAATTTACGAAATTTATTAAATTTGCGAAATTCACGGAGTCCATTATATATGGCGTACAAGCCATTATTCGTAGATATTTCTGGGTAATAAAAAATATTTTAAAAAACTTTTTTTGATACGGAGACAAGAGTAAGTTTAGAGATTTTAAGGAATTCGTTGAATTTCAGGTACTCAAGGAATTTGTAAAATTTAAGGTCAATATGGAATTCAAGGAATTCACGAAATTCAAAGAATTCACAAAATTCAAGAAATTTACGAAATTCAAGGAATTCAAAGAAACTAAGAAATTCATGGAATTCAAGGAATTTAGGGACTTCACAAATTTCATAGAATTCAAGGAATTCATGAGATTAAAGGAATTCGTGGAATATAAAAAAATCATAAAATTCTAGGAATTCATGGAATTTTATGAATTTATGAAATTCAAGGAATGTAAAAAATTCAAGGAATTCACGAAATTTAAGGAATTCATGAAAATCAAGGAATTTGAAGAAATTAATGAATTCATGGAACGCAAGGAATTCATGGAATTCAAGGGATTTAAGGAATTCATGAATTCAAGGAACTCATGAATTCAACGAATTCATGCACTCAAGGAATTCATGGAAGTCAAGGTATTCGTGGAGTTCAAGGAATTCATGGAATTCACATATTCGTGAAATTTCAAGAATTCATGAGATTTAAGGAATCTGTTGAATTTAAAAAATCATTAAATTTAAGAAATTGATGTGATTCAAAGAATTTATGTAATCAAAGGAATTTATGAAATTCAAGAAATTCACAAAATCCAAGCAATTTAAGGAATGCAAGAAATTCAAAAAAATTGATGAATGAATACAATTTAAGAACTGTACGAATTACGTGGAGTTCAAGGAATTTATAAGATTTAAGAAATTTGTGAAATTCAAAAAATTCATGAAATTACAGGAATTCATGAAATTTAAGGAATTTAAGAAAATAAATTAATTAATGAAATTCAACAAATTTATGGAATTCAAAGAATCCATGGAATTTAAAGAATTCACGAATTTTATGAATTTATGGACTCAAGGAAATCATGGAAGTTAAGGTATACGTGAAATTTAAGAAATTTGTGGAATTTACATATTCGTGAAATTTCAGGAATTTATGAGATTTAAGGAATTTATTAAATTTGAAAAAACCATCAAATTTAAGAAATTTCTGTAATTCAAAGAATCTATGTAATCCAAGGAATCCATGAAATTCAAGAAATTCACAAAATTTAATCAATTTAGGAAATTCAACAAATTCAAAAGAATTATTGAA
This sequence comes from Amphibolips quercusostensackenii, assembly GCA_032357855.1. Taxonomy (NCBI): domain Eukaryota; kingdom Metazoa; phylum Arthropoda; class Insecta; order Hymenoptera; family Cynipidae; genus Amphibolips; species Amphibolips quercusostensackenii. The sequence goes on from JAUELO010023904.1 coordinate 7,650, forward strand.
TTCATATAATTCAAGGCATTTATGGATTCTTGGAAGTCAAGGAATTCATGAAATCTAAGAAATTTATGGAGTTCGAAGAATGCATTAAATTTAAGGAACTCATAGAATTCGTAAAATTAATGGAATTCAATGCATTCATAAAATTTAAGTAATTCATGGACTTCAAAGAATTCATGTGATTTAAGGAATTTATGAAGTTCAAGGAATTCATATAATTTGAGGAATTTATGAAATTCAAGGGATTAATGTAATTAAATGAATTCATGATATCCAAGGAATTTGTGACATTTGAAGAATTCATGGAATGAATAGGATTTGAGGAATTCATGAAATTCAAGGAATTCATGGAATTTATGAAATTCAAGGAATTCATGGAATTTATGAAATTCAAGGAATTCATGGAATTCACGAAATTGACGAAATTCATGGAATTCAAGGAATTCAAGAAATCCAAGGAATTTATGGAACTCAAGAAATTTACGAAATTCGGGGAATGCGAAAGATTTAAGGAATTTGTTGGATTCAAGGAGTTTGCAAAATTCAAGGAATTTGCGAAATTCAAGTAGTTAACAGAATTTAAGAAAATGAAGGTACTTAAGGAATTCACGGAACACAAGGAATACATGAAATTTGAAGAATTCATGGAATTCAAGGAATTCCTGTGATTCAAGGTATTCGTGATATTATGGACGTAATGGTATTCAATGAATTCATGTTCTTCGAGGAATTCATGAAATTCATGAAATTCAAGAAAATTATGGAACTCAAGGAATTCACGAAATTCACGGACCTTAAGGAATTTGTAAAATTTAAAGAATTAAGAAAATTTAAGGAATTCGTTTGGTTAAAAAATTCGTGAAACTTAAGGAATTTGTAAAATTTAAGAAATTTAATAAATTCAAAGAACTCAAAGAATTCATTAAATTCGTGGAATTCATGGAACTCAAGGAATTTGTGAGATCCCAGGAATTCATGAAATTCGAAGAATTCATAAAATTTCAGAAATTCATGTAATTTAGGGAATTCATGTAATTATGGAAGTGATGGAATTCAAGGAATTTATGGTCTTTAAGGAATTCATGTAATTTGAGGAATTTACGTAATTCAAGGAATTCATGAAATTTGAGGAATTTATAAAATTCAAGGAATTTATGTAATTCAAGGAATTCGAGGAATTTATGCAATTCAAGAAGTTCATGGAATTCAAGGAAGTCATGGAATTCAAGAAATTCATAGAATTTAAGTAATTTATGATACATGGAATTCATGGAATTAATGAAAGTTGAGGAATTCAAGTAATGCAAGGAATTTTATGAATACAAGGAATTCAAGGAATTCAAGGAATTCAAGGAATTCATAAAATTCAAGGAATTTATAACATTTGAAGAGCTTATAGAAATTATTTAATTTGTGAAATATTCGAAATTTATGCAATATTCACTTAGAATTTGGCTAGAATGTTCAGTATTTTCTTAAATTTCAAACTTTTTTTCAAACTTATCACTTAGATTTATGTGATAATTGATTAGCGGTTATACAACAGCGATAATTGTTAAAACAATTAATTATGTTTTATAGTTACTTTTTTCTTTTACAAATTTTAAAATTTTATGTATATGTTATATTCCGACGATTTTTAAATCTTTTGACAGCGATAAAAGAATGTTGTCTAATACTGTCTGGATGTATTTCTTACGCCCTTCCCATTAATCTAAGCTCATTGAAAAAAGAAGAAACTGTTTTTATTTGCTTCTGAAAACGACTGGCACGTGCATTTACGAAAGATTGTAGCGTTTAAAACGATAATACATTGATTGTTAATTATTATTTCTGATTAAACCTCACCTGTAACTTCACCTAGCCGTGTAACATAAAAAGATTTTGTGATTGGGCGATTAGAACCTACTGGAATTTCTAAGACTTCTTTTTGGTTCAACATGGTAACCCAGCCGCTTTCTATGTTTATTTTCACCCGCTTTCTATCGCCATCACAATAGATATACATTCCAGCAAGACTATTGGTATCCTCTAATATTGCAAAGGCGTCACCATCGCATGAAGATATGACAATTTGTTCATGAGATGGCATATGCCCAAGGGTATCTCCTGTTCTCAATTTAGCTGGTGTATCGGCAGAAAAGGTGTATCTTCGAAGTACGAAAATACGACGCTGATCCCGTTTGGAAGTGAGCCGGATAAATTCAAGATCTTCAAGTCCATGTCCATGTTTGTCAGAAGAAGGAAGCCTGGTAGGCGGAAAAATGCGTTTGGAAGGAGCATACTTGTCTGGAGAAAAAGATCTGTCAGGATGAAACATAACAGGAGGTTGTATGTCAGGAGCAGAACTGTCTAGAGAAGAAGGTCTGGCAGGATGAAACATAAAAGGAGGTTGTATGTCAGGAGCAGACCTGTCTAGAGAGGAAGGTCTGGCAGAATGAAACATAACAGAAGGTTGTATGTCAGGAGCAGACCTGTCTTGAGAAAAAGGTCTGGCAGGATGAGACATAACAGAAGGTTGTATGTCAGGAGCAGACATGTCTTGAAAAAAAGGTCTGGAAGGATGAGACATAAAAGAAGGTTGCATGGCAGGAGCAGACCTGTCTGGAGAAGAAAGTCTGGTAGGATGGAACATAACAGGAGGTTGTATGTCAGGAGGAGACCTAGACCTAGACCATGTAGGCGAAAGAGGCTTATCTGGAGAATGCTGTCTGTCAAAAGAATAAGGAGTTTCGGTACGAGGAATAACAAGGATAGGGTTGCCATTTGGAAAAAAGTCGAACTGCAAACTTAAATCTGCAACAATAAAGAGAATAACATGTTTCTAAAGTACGTGATATAAGAAAATTTGTCTGAATTCTGAAACCAGATAAAATTAATGCAATTTCAATACGTAAATGGTGTAAGAGTGTAAACCCTAAACTATGGCCCTAGCGGAAGTTTTAGATAGAAATGAGTAGTCACGTAATTTTTTTTGTTTCAAATACTATTTTTTTTAATATGCCTGCTGCAGGTGTTGATTTCCGCGCTTCGCGCTCGGTTCTTGCATTTTGAAACATTTGTGCACATACCTCTAAATATTAAAGATCGAAGCATTAAAGACTGTCATGTGGTGATTGTGAATTTTTTTTTGTTGAAGCTTAGTACATATTTCATAAAGCTCAGTACCTTTTTTTCAACTGAAAATTCTACTGTTATATTTTCGGTGCGAAATTCATCTCGTTTAATTAAAAAATTCTACTATTTGGTTGACAATTTAATGGTTGGGTTGAAAATTTAATTATTTGGTTTAAAATTTCAAATTTTAAAATTTCGGTTTCAAATTCATGTAATTTGTTGAAATGGGTCTAGCCGGATAGGTATGTGAAAAGTGCCCTTGAGCCTTATCCAACTGACTTGGTCCTATATGTAGGTTACAAGAAGAAAACTCTTTCCTGAAAGTTTAAGCCTCTTAGCCTTAAAGATGTCATTTCATGGTCACTTGTATGGTTTCCTAGTTTTTTCCACATATCTCAGATTGTTTTTGATGGATTTTAATTAACTTAGGGTTAAATTAAAGATCTCTTCAAAATACATGCAATAAATTTTTTCGACAATTTTTGGCGTGTAATTTGAATTTTGACAGACATTCAAATATTTTAAGTTAAATTTTATCGAAAACAAAAATATATACATTAACGAAAAAATTCCCACAGTTTGATAACATATCAAGTATTTATTATGAATTTTTTAAGATTTTTTAAAATAGTGAAACATGGCAAAAAAAATTATTAAACGTACTTTCATACAAATATCGGACTTGAAACACCTTAAATGACAATTCAAAAAATTATACGAGTGACTTTTTTACCATTTGCAATAAAAACAATCGTTTAGAATGTTTTCAAAACTTCTGACACTAACAAAATATTTTTCTACACGAAATTCTCCTTATTGACATATATTTTGCTGTTCACAAAGCTACTGGAGCTTACTAATTGCTTTAGTAATATACGGTTAATGGTTTTCATATAAAACCATAATTTTCATTTTATTTACTCTAATTTTGATGCCTATCTTCTTAATACTTGTATTTTATTTGCTCAACATTATTTGCAACTCTTATATTGACTCTGCTATAAAAACCTTATCATCTGCAAAAGCTAGCCCACGCACCCTCACAGTACCGAGATCCTCACCTTTTTTGTCGATAACGAACATTGCTTGTCACTTGTCCATGTAAACAATCAATCTAAAAAATATTTTTCTAATTCTGTCTTTAGCATGAACTTTACGTAAAACAGCTATTTAGCATGTTTGGAGCAAGTTCAGGGCACAATACGAGGAGATCAGGAAAAGGGTGGGGGTAAATATAATGCTATAGAATTTCATTAATTTTTTGATACTTCCTTCAGAGATGACCCAACTCTGCAAAAAATTAATAACAAATATTTCTTTTTTACATTTTTTTAAAATTTGAACTGTGCAATAAAATATTTACTTGACTTTTGAACAAAAATTTTCAGTTTTATTTTCTAATATGCTGAAAGTATGAAAGTAATGCAAACTGGCAAGAAAATCTAACTATTTTTGACTGAGGGTTCATTTTGTTTTTTACTTCAAAATTTTTTTCTTTGTATAACAAAAATTTGTTTTTTTGGCTTAAAAATTCAAGAATTTCATAACAATCTTTGCTAAGCAAATCGTTGAATTTTCAAAACAAAAACAAAATAATAAAATTTTTGACAACAAAAATCAGTTCTCAACCAAAAATTTTACCTTGTATTGGCACTGAACATTGCTCCACAAATGCTGAGTAGCAGTTTTACGTGAAAATCATGCTAAAAACTGTATTTTTTAAAATGTTTTTAAAATTAATTGTTAACCTAAGCATGTGTCTAAAAATGGTCTTCATCGACAAAGAAGATGTGAATTTCGTGACAGTAAGGGTACGTGGGTTAGCGTTCGCAGGTGATAAGGTTGTTATAGCAGAGTCTATCGAAGACTTGCAAAGAATTTTGAGCGCATCAAATACAAGTATAAAGAACATAGGCCTTAAATATAATATAAATAGAACAGAAGTTATGTTTTTTGAAAAAAACCATAAATCGTATTCTATTGAAGCAGCTGGTAAGCTCCAGTGGCTTTATGGTCTGCAGAAGATATAGCAATAAGGAGAATTTCGTGTAGAAAAATATTTTGTCAGTTTCAGAAGTATCGGAAATATTCTACATGACTATTTTTATTGCAAATGGTAAAAAAGTCACATGTATAATTTTTTTAATAGCCAAGCAAGGTTTTTAACCGTTAAATGCCACAGGGGGTCCAAAACACTCCAGACCTTTTTTAAAGTTCTGTATTTATTTCTTTTCTTGTTTTTACAAATAATTTTGTTTGACATTAGCAGATAAAAATCTTGCAACTATGAGGCATTATTTAAATACAGTAAGGTTTGATTTATATAAAAAGCAATTTTTAAGATCAAAAAATATTAATAACTTTCGCAATTGTTGCATGTTTTTTGAGCAGGGGTACAAAGGACCCCATATGTCATCTACGTGATTATTTGGAGGTGTTTCATTTAAGGGTTAAGTCCAATATTCGTATGCAAGTACTTTTTTAAATTTCTTCTGACATATTCTAACACTTCGAAAAATCTAAAAAATTTATAATAAATACCTAATCCGAGATATATGCAAAAAACTTAAAAACAATAAACGTGACCTTGAAAGGACATCTTGAAGGCTGAAGGGCTGAAAATTTTAGAAAGGAGTTTTTTTTTGTGAAAAAAATAGTCAAAAGTGCGTAAAAGTACCCGTGTCACAAAAATAATGTATTTTTCATGACAAAATTATCAGTATATGAATTATTTTGACAAAGTTTGCTATATCTTTGCAACCTTCTATGAAAATACCTTAGCTTAAAGTATCTTTTGCATAAGGAAAAAGGTATACAATGAAAGCAGCCTTTTTCAGGCACGAAAGATCATTAGTTATTTCATTTGATGCCTATTAAGAAAAATAATTTTCCGAAAGTATAATTAATGATTGAAATTTTATATTAAAAATAAGAAAAGTATGAAAGGAAAAAAATCTTCTAATTTGAAAAACAGAACTATGTTTATAAGTAGCGTATAAGGACTCTAAAAACGTATGATTAACTTGTAATTCATATTGATGCATTACAACTTTTTAAAATTGTAAAAAAATTGTATTTGAATACTTTGTTCAAACAATCAGATATATATGTTTTCAAAATAAAGATAGGCTAAGTCACGTTTAAAATTTCATATTGTGACCTTCTTATTGTTTGAATAGAGTTAATAATGTTATACCATCGCCTTATTTCATTGAACTTGTTTATTTTTTATGTTTTATGTTTTCATAAGCTTTTTACAATTATCACATGCAGTCCTAAATAATTTGTTATTTATGAAGCAATTAGTTTCCTACCATTGACGTAACAAATATCATAATTAGTTAAATTAGTAATTTTCTGCTAATTTTCAGTCGGTCACTTTTTGCTAAACGAATCTGTAAAATTTCACTAGCAATCAGTTTAATTTTACTAATTTTTATTTACAAATAAAAAAGCTTAGGATCTTAAATATACACAAGTATTATAAAATTATACGCTGAAATAGAGATAGAGGAAGTGTGAAGTGTAGAAAGGGAAGAGTAAAGATGAGCGAGAATGGTACTGGTGAAGCTAAAGAAACGAAAACATAAGAGGGAACTAATGTTAGAGAAAAGGATGTTATATGAGAGCTCGGGAGAGAATAGAGAATGATTGAACATGTGTGAAAAGGAAGATGCAGTATAAGTTAAGGCAAATATCGGAAGAGGAAAGAAGGAAGAGAAATAGAAGATGGTTTAAATATGTCAGAATACAGATGGAAGGTGTGTTGTGAGATTGGCATGAAGAAAGAAAAGAGATTGTGAGAAATATGGTGACGGAAAAATAGGAGAGAAGGGAAGACAGGAAACCAAGAAATAGTAGCAACAAAAAAAAACGAAAGTAGGGTGGAATAAAGGATATGTTTGTCGAATATAGCTGGATTACAGAGAAAATATATCAAGTAATGAGCTATTTGGCGCAATGGGATGTAGTTATAATAATGGAGACGTACTTGGATAAAAAGGGATGGGAAAGAGTATGGTAAAATTACCAAGATGTTATAAGCGGCATGTTCAGAATGCAAAGAGGAAGAAAAACATAGGCAGAGCAATAGGAGGAGTGGTGATAGGAGTAAAGAAGAAATGTTTAACAGGTAAGGAAAAGAAAGAAATAAAAAAACAAAAAAAAAGGATTAATAACAGAAAGGGCAAAGGTGAGACGAGAGAAGTGGAAGATGTTAGCTTGTACGGGAGAAAGAATGAAAAAAGCAGTAAGGTAATAAAAATAGATATGGGGAATAGGAAAAAGAGGTTAAAAAAATTAGAGAAAAAAATGTGGTTATTTGATACGCTGATATAGCCGGTATTAGGTTATGAAGTAGAGATATGGGGGTGGAAAGAAAGGAAAAAAATTAGGAGTTCACAAAAAAGGTATATAAGGTGGACGTTAGGGTCTACCTTTAATGTCCACCTTATATAGCTTTCTTGGCGATGTAATTAACGAGCTAGGAAGAAGAAAGAAGGGAGTTCTTTAATGATAAAGATACAAAAGACGCGACTGGGGTGAACTATGAAGAATGGGATAAAAGAGATAGAGAAAGACAATTAATAAAAAGATAGGGGATGATTAGCAATTTTTCAAACTACAAAAATGTTTTTAAAAAAATAGAGATGTTATTATATTTACCAATAAAATTAAGGACAACCACGAGTGAGAGAACCAGAGTAAAAGGGATCCTCATTATTTTCAACTAAGGAAAATTAATAATTATCTTGATGGAAAATTTAGTTACCAGTGTAGCTAATGATTATTTTGGCATTTAACAACGTTTATATAATATACCTATCCATGTACAGCAGTCACTATCTTATGAATTATCTTATCTCATCAGCTTGCCCTTGTGAGGCATTTATGTTTCATTACCTTCTTATTCCTTAAACAGAGTAAAAAATGTTACGCTATCGCTTTATTTTTATTAAGTTTAATATCTTTTATATTTCATGTTTTTATAACATTTTTTTGTTATTTTATATAACCCTTTATAATTTCTAAAGTGATACTTTTCTGGACGTAGTACGGCAATTTTGCACAAGGAATTAATCCATAAGAAGATTCACGTTATATTACAATCCAGAAAGGTAGCTTTGTGAGCGCGTGTTTTCATGAAATTCAAGGTAATCGAGAAATTCAAATAAATTCATACAATTTAGGGAATTCGTGGAATTCAAAAAATTCGGGGAGCTTAAGGAATTCGTAAAATTGAAGAAATTCGTAAAATGTAAGGCATTTATGAAATTCAAGGTAATCGAGAAATTCAAATAAATTCATAAAATTTAGGGAATTCGTGGAATTCAAAAAATTCGGGGAGTGTAAGGAATTCGTAAAATTGAAGAAATTCGTGAAATGTAAGGCATTCATGGAATTCAAGGAATTCGAGAAACTCAAGAAATATAAGGAATTCAACAAATTTGTGGAATTTGAGAACTTTGTAAAATTCGAAGAATACGAGAAATTCAAGGAATTCGTAAAATTTATGGAATTCGCTGAATTCATGGAATTCGTGAAATTAAAGAAATTTGTAGAATTTATTGCATTGGTAGGATACGTGGAAATTAAGGAAATGATAGAATCCATGAAATTCACGGAATTCACGGAATTAAAGAAATTTGTGAAATTAAAAAAAATTTTCGGAATTCAAGAAATCCATAGAATTTGAGAAATTCATAGAATTTAAGAAATTCGTGAAATTTAGAAAATTCGTGGAATTTAAGAAATTTGTGGAATTCAAAAAATTTGTGGAATTCAATAAATTCGTGAATTTAGACGAATTCGCGGAATTTAGGAAGTTAGCGGAATTTAGGGAATATGAGAAATTCGTGTAATTCAAGGAATACAAGGAATTTAAGGAATTCGTGAAATTCGCGAATGCAAGAAATTCGTAGAATTATAGGAATTTTTAAAATTCAAGGAACTTGTGCAATTAAAGGAATTTTAAGAATTCAAGGAATTGTGAAATTCAAGTATTTCGTAGACTTCCATGAATTAATGAAATCAAAGAAATCTGTAGAATTCAAAAAATTTATGGAATTCAAGAAATTTATGGAACTTAAGGAATTCATGGATTTCAAGAAATTCGTGAAATTCAACGAATACAATGAATTCAAGGAATTTGTGGAATTTACGGAATTTGTTGAATTCTAGAAATTCGTTGAATTCGCGGAATTCGTGGAACTCGTGGAATGAAAGAAATTTGTAGAATTTAATGCATTGGTAGAATACGTTAAATTCAAGGAAATAATAGATTCCATGGAACCCAAGGAATTTACAAAATTTAAGAAATTAATGGAATTTAAGAAATTCTTGGAATTCAAGGTCTTCGTGAAATTTAGAAAATTAGTGAAATGCAGGAAATCTAAGGAATTGGAATTTAAGAAATACGAGGAATTAAAAAAATTCGTCTAATTTACGGAATTTGTAGAGTTCAAAAGAATTATTGAATTCAAAGAATATGAAAAATCAAGAAATTCGTGGAATTCATAGAATTCGTAGAATTCAAAAAATTCGTGGAATTCAGAAAATTCGTAAAATTCAAGGAATTCGTGGGATTTAAGGAATTCGTGAAATTCAAGGAATTTTCGGAATTCAAGGAATTCGTGAAATTCACGGAATTCAAGAAATTTGTGAAATGAAAAAAATTCGTAAACTCTAAAAAATTAATGGAATCAAAGGAATCTTTAGAATCAAAGGAACTTATGGAATTCAAGGAATTTCTGGAATTTAAGGAATTCGTGCAATTTCAGGAATACAAGCAACTCAAGAAATTAGTAGAATTCAAAGAATTTGTAGAATTTAAGGAAATCGTAAAATTTAGGGGACTTGCAAAATTGAAGAAATTCGTAGAATTCATAGAATTTGTGAAATTCAAGGAATTCTTGAAATTCCAGAAATTTGTAGAACTCAAGGAACTCGCGAAATTTAAGTAATTTGTAGAATTTAAAGAATTCGTGGACCTTAAGGAATTTGTAGGATGAAAGGGATTTATGGATTTAAAGGCATTCGTGGAATACGTGGAATTTTCGGAAATAATGAAATATATAGAATTCAAGAAATTCACTTAATTTAAGGAATCTATAGAATTCAAAAAATTTAAAAAATTCCATAGAATACAAGAAAGTTATGGAATTTAGAAAATTTGAGGAATGCATAGAATCCAAGGAATTTAAAGAACACAAGTTATCCAAAAAATTCGTAGAATCCAAAGAATTCAATTAATTCAATGAATGCAGGCAATTAAAAAAATTCAAGGAATCTATAGAAACCAAGGAATTCGTGAAATTTAAGAAATAATTGAAATTAAAAAAAATTTCAAGAATTTAGGAAGTTAGTGAAATTTAAGGAATTCCTGGAATTCAAAGAATACAAGAAATTGAAGGAATTCGTGAAATTTATGGAATTCGTTAAATTTAAGGAATTTGTGAAATTTTAAAAATCCGTCAAATTCGCAGAATTCACGGAATTTGTGGAATTAATGATAGTTGTTGCATTTCAGGCATTCGTGGAATACGAGGAAATTAAGGAAATGATAGAATCCATGAAATTCGAGGAATTTACGGAATTAAAAAAATTTGTGAAATTAAAGAAATTTGCGGAATTGAAGAAATTTATGGAATTTGAGAAATTCATAGAATTCAAGTAATTCATGGAATTAATAAATTCGTGGAATTGAAGAAATTCGTGGAATTAAAGTAATTTATGGAGTTCAATAAATTCGTGGAATTTAAGGAATTCGCGGAATTCAGGAAGTTAGTGGAATTTAGGGAATTTAAGAATTTGTGTAATTCAAGGAATACAAGGAATTAAAGAAATTGCTGGAATTCGCGGAATGCAAGGAATTCGTAGAATTTAAGAAATTCGTAAAATTCAAAGCATTCGTAAAATTCAAAGAATTCGTAAAATTCAAAGAATTCGTAAAATTTAAGGAATTCGCGAAATTTAAGGAATTCGCAGAATTTAAGGAATTGTAAAATTTAGAAATTTCTTAGACTTCAAGGAATAAATGAAATCAAAGAAATCTGTAAAATTCAAGAAGTTGATGGAATTCAAGAAATTTATGAAATTCAAGGAATTTATGGATTTAAAAGAATTCGTTAGAATTTAAAGAATACAAGGAATTCAAGGAATTCGCGGAATTTAGGAAATTTGGGGAATGCAAGGAATTTGTGGAATTAAAAAAATTCGTAGAATTCAAGGCATTGGTAGAATACCTGGAATTTAAGGAAATAATGGAATCCATGGAATTCAAAGAATTCACGTAATTTAAGAAATTCGTGGAATTGAAGACATTCGTGGAATTCAAGGACTACGTGAAATTAAGGAAATTAGTTAAATTCAGGGAATCTAAGGAATTAGAATATAAGGAATACGAGGAATTTGAAAAATTCGTGTAATTAACGGAATTCGTAGAATTAGAAAAAAAAATCATTAAATTCAAGAAATTTTCAGATTTCAAGGAATTCGTGAAATTCATAGAATTCGTTGAATTTAACGAATTCATAGAATTCGTTGAATTTAACAAATTTATGAATTTTAGGAATTCGTAGAATTCAAAGAATTCGTGATATTAAAGGAATTCGCGGAATTCAAGAAATTCGTGGAGTTCAAGGAATTCGTGGAATTTAAAGAATTCGTGAAATTCAAGGAATTCATGGAATTCAAGGAATTTAAGCAATTTGTAGAATTAAAGAAAATCGTAGACTGTAAAAAAATTAATGGAATTAAAGGAATCTTTAGAATTAAAGAAACTTATGGAATTCAAGGAATTTTATGGAATTTGAGGAATTCGTGCACTTTAAGGAATACAAGCAACTTAGAAAATTAGTAGAAGTTAAAGAATTTGTATAATTTAAGAAAATCGTGAAATTTAGGGAACTTTGAAAATTGAAGGAATTCGTGGAATTCAAAGTATTTGTGAAATTCAAGGAATTCGTAAAACTCAAGGAATTCGTGGAATTTAAGTAATTTATGAAATTTTAAAAAATTGAAGACCTTAAGGAATTTGTAGAATGGAACGGATATATGGATTTAAAGGCATTCATGGAATACGTGGAATTTTAGGAAATAATTAAATCTATAGAGAAATTCATAGAATTTAAGAAATTCGTGGAATTTAAGAAAATCGCGAAATTTGAGGAATTCGTGGAATTTAAGAAATTCGTGGAATTCAAGAAATTCGTGAAATTTAAGAAATTCGTGGTATTTGAGAAATTTGTGGAATTCAATAAATTTGTGAAATTAAAGGAGTTCGCGGAATTTAGGGAATTCAGGAAATTCGTGTAACTCAAGGAATACAAGGGATTCAAGAAATTCGTTGAATTCGCGGAATGCAAGGAATAAGTAGAGTTCAAGGAATTCGTAAAATTCAAGAAATTTGTGCAATTTAAGGAATTCGCAAAATTCAAAGAATTGTGCAATTCCAGAATTTCGTACACTACAAGGAATTATTGAAATCAGAGGAATATGTAGAATTCAGGAAATTTATGGAATTCAAGAAATGTATGGAATTCAAGAAGTTTATGGATTCCAAGGACTTCGTGAAATTTAACGAATA
>JAUELO010023919.1:0-10947 GCA_032357855.1 Amphibolips quercusostensackenii
AAAAATTGATAATCGATAATTAACTGCAGGCTGTAGGTGAGTTTGAATAGTGAATTCCCGATTTTGGCCCACTGTGCGTCGCGTCGCACAGTGGGCTGAATCGCTAAAAACCTAACCAAAATATAAAAATTCAATTTCTAATTTACGAAAAGTTTCACGCGAAAGTTTTCGGGGTCGCTTATCACGAGTTCGAAATCAGATTTTCCAAATACAAAATGGCGGCTACAAAATGGAGATAAAAAATATTAATGAGAAAAGTCTCATTTTCGCTTTTTGTTTATCTATATCAAAAATAACAATCGCTTATCATTGAAAAAAAATTTGGACATCAGTTATCAATTGTAAGCTGTAGGTGATTTTAAATAGTGAATTACCGATTTAGCCCACTGTGCGTCGCACAGTGGGCTGAATCGCTGAAAACTTGGCTAAAATATAAAGATGTAATTTTTAATTTACAAAAAGTTTCACTCAAGGGTTTTCGGGGTCGCTGATCACGAATTTTGAGTCAGATTTTACAAAAACAAAATGGTGGCTACAGAATGGTGGACATTTGTTTGAAGGACTTGTCAGATTTGCATGAACCTCGGTGTAGACGGGTTTTTGGGGTCGCTAATTACGAATTTGAAGTCAAATTTACCAAAAAAATGGCGGATATAAAATAGTAGACATTATTTTGAAGTTCTCATCAGATTTTTATGAAACTTGGTGTAAACGGTGAAAAATGTCGACAAACAAGTTTTGGAAGCTATTCTATTGATTTTTCGAAAGGTATTTGGGTGATGAAATGTAGACGCTCTGTGACAAATGTATAGCATTGCAACCTTTGTACGTATCAAAAGTAAAATGGCAGGAATAGGCAGGAATTTAAAAATAATTTCAGACATACAGATCTGGACAGTAAATTTGGATATATAAAATTTGGTGAATTCGCCTGGATCACAACTATTTTAAAGCATTTTTATGAATTATTTTAAAATTTTAGGCGTTAAAACTTCACATGATTGTTGTTATTTTTCACTATTCCAATGTGCAATCACAACGAATTTACAAGGAAAAAAGAAATTAACAAAAAAAAAATTACTTTTGTTAACATTTTCTGCTATTTTTCTTCAAAAACGAATGGCCTAGTCAAAAAATACGCTTACTAACACCACGCGCATTTATTGATGCTCGATCACTCGGCGTGCAGTGACGCGTGGAAGATAACACGTACACACCTGTTTTCTATGAGGCCTAATTATAAAAAACCAAAATTTAGAAATTACTATTTTGGATTTTTTGCAAGGTTTTCAGCGATTCAGCCCACTGTGCGTCGTCTGACTCAAATTACCGGCTTCTTTCATTTGCAGACTTTTATAATGTTAGTTTACCAGAAAAATATTTCTCTTAATTAACAAATTTGATTTGTAATGTAAAAATAAATGAATATTCTGCCAAACTTAAGGTATTTAAATTTCGAATTAGAAAAAATTAAATTCATAAATTTACCTATTTGTCAGTAACGTCAAATTAAAACTTAGAAGCCCTTATATAACCTAACCCTAATATATCCATAATATAACCCTAACCATATGTTTTGGTTATTAATTACTTTATTAATACTATAATTTTCAAAGTTTTTAATAAAAAAAATCTTTTTAATCTTTTTAAAAGTGACCCATTTAATATCATATAAAATCACTTAATTTTCTTTTCTGGATTAAAAAAGTACATTTTTTTGTTTATAAAATTGTTATCGAGTTGGAAAGAAGAGAATTTATTACTATACTGGAGAACGGAGTTTTTCAGCACTTTAATTGATATTTCAATTAAGTTGAAGCAAGGCTTTCTTTATTTTTAATATTTTTCTGATGATAAAAGGGAAGAAGCTTTTTTGAATTTTTATTTTTATTGCGAAGCAAGTTATTAATAATTGTTAACATTTTCCACATAATTGGAAAAAATAAATTTCAGTGTTGGTTTTTCTTTTATAATTAGAGAAAAAGATTTTTATTTAAACGTCCTTATTAATATTTTTACTAAGTTAAGGGGAGTCATATTCTGTATTTTTAATATTCTCCTTCAGACGAAGAAGAGTAACTTGAAAAAAAATTTGGTTAATTCAGCAATTTTTTTTTAACATTTTAATATGATTGAATGGGAAGAAATGTTGGTATTTTATTTGTTTTTAAATTAAAAAAGAAAATTTTTTGTTTTTAGTTTTTTTTATTACAAAAGGATATTAATTTACAGTATCAACAAATATAAAAATGAAAATAAACTGTGAAAAATATAAAAAGATAAATAAAGAAGTAGAGCGTACATATAAAATAAAAAGCAAACCAGCGACAGAAAAAGTCTCATTTAGACCTTTGCGTGATGTGACCGGTAAAAAAACCTGTGGTTTTGTATAACAAAGGTAGACCAACTGTGAATGTACACACTTGTATATTTTCATCAAAGTAATACTTTCTCGACAATTTTAGTAGAAACTGTAGAAAAATACAAAATAAACAAATATATATAAATAAATTGACACGAATTCAAAAATTGTGAAATAAGTTTTTTTAATTATATTTATTTATAGAATTTAAAAAAAAACTTTAAAATATTCTAAATTTAAGCTAAAAAGTCAAATGTGAAATTTAAACGAGAAAGATGATTTTCCAACAAAAAAGTTCATTTTTAACTAAATTTTTTAATTTTTAACTAAAAAAAAGTAATTTAAAAAAATCAAGCAGTAGAATTTTTAGCTAAAAAAACAAATTTATATCAAATTTCTTTAATTTTTATATAAATAGAACAATTTTGAAATGAAATTATTAATTTTTGCAAAAAAGAAAATCTTAAAAAAAAATTTGATAGTTAATATTTCAACTAAATAAGATTTCAACTTAAAAATAAAGAGTTTAATTTAGTCAAAAAAGATGAAATTTCTACTAAAATAGATGTTTATACAAAAAATATTTTTCAGTGAATAAAGAAAAAAAATTTCAATGCCACTAATGAATTTTTATAAAAAAAATTGTCTATAAAGCATTTAGATTTTCGACTAGAAAATATGAATTTTCAACAAAAAAATCAATTTTAAACTGAAAAGTTAAATTTTCTACAATAAAGTCGAATTTTAAATAATAAAAGAAAAACTTTAAACTTTACAATTTTAATAAGGTATCAAATAGTTATATTTTAAATCTAAAAATATATTAAAAAATTAATTTTTTACCAAATAGTTGAATTTTGAACAAAAACATGAATTTTCAAACTACAAAGATGAACTTTGGAATTTTTAAAAATAGTGGAATTTTCAAACAAAGAATATCAAACTTAAAATAAAAAAATTATTTTTTATAAAAGAAGATGAATTAAAAAAATAAACATTTTAATAAGCAGCCAAACAGTTGGCCAAATAATATATAAATAATAAATAATATTTTTATCATGCGTAATAGATGAATGTATTGTATTAGTACAAAGTACAATTTATTTACCTTTAGTGTGTGATTAAGTCTCTTAAAACACAAATTAAAAAAATAGGAAGTAAAAATTATTTAAATGTTTTCGTTAATTGCTATTTATGTTGTGAACTGATTAATTAATTTATATTAAAATTGGTTTTAATTTTAATTTTTTTAATTAGTTTTGAAGGTTATTAAGAAATTAAACGTACAGAAATGGAATTTTAAATTAAAAAAAAATTGTGAACATTATTTGAATCTTACAATAAAAATAATTGTTTAATGATTTTTATAATATGAACTTATTTATTAATTATCAACTGATTCTGTCAATTATTAGAATGTCTTAATGAAAATTGCAGTATAATGCTTCTTATTTCGCGAAATAATTAATTAATTATTAGCTGATTTTTTGAAATTAAATAACATAAAGTTGCATTTTAATTATTTTCAATTAAGCAACACATATTTATTATTTAATTAGGGATTATGTAATTAAATATTGTCGTTAATTTGTGTTATAAAAGTTTATTTTTTATTAGAAATATTTTTATCATAATTAAATAATTTTTTTAAATGTTCGCGATGTTGTAAAGTGAGGGTCTGAATTAATTTCTTTAAATTATATTTTTAAAAATTAGTATAAAAGCTAACTAACAATTCAAATTTTCAGAAATAAAATTTCAAGTTGAAAAATATTGTATAAAGTCAAAATTATTTGAATGTTTTAATAAAAATAATTGCTGAAGGTTTTTAATGTTGTAAATTGATTAATTAATTATTGACTGATTGATTTTTTCCACATAAAATAACATAATGCTTTAATTTAAATTTTGTTCTTTTAAGTAACATAAATTTATTATTTAATTTAAAGTTATGTAATTGAATACTGGATATTGTTACTATAATGAAAGTTTATTTTTTCTTTGAATAACCTCTATTACAATTACATAATTTTTCAAATGTCTGTGATGTTGTTAAATAAGTATCTGAATTTAATTTTCGAAATTATAGGTATGTATAGTTTAATTTTTTTTTAAATTAGTTAAAATGTTTATTAGTAAAATAAATGTATAGCAATCAAACCTAATATTTTTTTTTAATATACAATTTAAAAATTATTTAAATGATTTAATTAAAATAATTATTTAATGCTGTTCATGCTGTGAACTGATTATTTAATTACTAACAGATTCTATTTAATTTTCCATATTCTGGAATTAGTTTAAAAAGCTATTGATAAATTACATTCTAAAAAAAAGCGAAGTAAAATTGTTTTTATGGTATAATAAAAATTATAACTCAGCGCCTCTTATTTTGTGAATTAATTAACTAATTATTAACTGATTAATTTTTTCACTATATGAAATTTAATTTTATCAATTGAGTATATAAATTTATTTTTCAAAACTATGTATAAATATGTTATAATTTTTCAGAAAATAATGTAAAAGGCTATTATAAAAAAAATTTTTAGAAATAAAAGTAAAAATTACAAAAATTGTGAAGTTAAAAATAATTATTTTAATGTTTGAATAAAAATTGTACATTAATGCTTTAATAAGTGAACCAATTAATTTATTATCGAATAACTAATTTTTTACAAAATTAAATAATAAAGACTAAGTTTCAATTTTTTCTCTATTAGTAGCATACATTGTTTATCCATTTTAAGGTTATGTAATTAAATATTGTCTATAATTTACATAATAAAAGTTAATTCATCTTTAATTGATTTTCATTACAATTATGTTATTTTTTAAAATTTGTGTACTGTTTTTAAATGGGTATTTGACTAAAATTAGTAAGATCAGTGATTAATCAGGTTTAGCACCCCCAGGTTTTTGTCAAAAAAATTAAAGCTTTTTAAAAATAAATTCCGCGAAGCTATAAATTGTATAGCGGACGTTCCGCGACTCCTTTTTGATGGATAATAACAAAAAAATGTTATTAAGCTAAAAAAAAATTTATATATGTAAACTATTTTGAGGTTAGGAACGATTTTCAGCACTTTGTCATTCCGATAATGTAGGTTTCCATCATACCGATGCTGCTAGTAGCACTCAAGTATAATTATGGTCTGATAAAAGAAATTTACTGCTTGTGCAATTTTTTAAATTTTCACGTACTTTTTTGCGAAAATTTTGTTTTATTTTGTCTGCTAATAGCATTCTGGAACAGTTTATTGAAATTTTATAAAAAACGTAATTGTCATAAATGAGTGGCATCAACAAATTCGCTGCTTGTGCAATTTTTTGGAGTTTGAGGTACTTTTTTTTAGAAATTTGTTTTAATCAGTTTGACATTAATATACCAAAGAACTATATTGACATTTTGTGAAATTATAACTGTTGAAGCTGCAAAATGTACATTTTTTCGTGCGGAAGGTTTAAAAAAAATTATATTAATAGACTGTGTTGCAGAATTTTCTCCTCGGATGATGTTCAGATATTTTTTCCATGCACCTAAAAAAATTATGAGATCAATTTTTTCGAAAAAGACATTTCATTCTTATTTTTTTTTTGCTTCTGGATTTTAAATACAATATGATTATTCTTGCTTCGAAGCGAAGTAAAAAATGATCATAATATTTTGATCCAAAATGAGAATTGAATAATCCACAAAGGTTTTTCCATTGAAGAAAAATTGTTGTCAAGGCAAAAATGGTTGAAACATTTTTTAAATCAACGGTTCATCTCTTAAAAAAAAAATGTGCGGAAAAAATTTGGAATCGTGATTTTTTTTTTGTTGACAAGTACTTTCACGGCAACATTATATAGTATCCAATAAATATCATTCAACTTAAAGGATCTTTCGGCTAAAGTTGGATGAAGCCGTAGTGTTTTTATAATTTTGAATCGTCTTTAACATATAAAACAAATCTTTTTGAAAAGATGAGATCGACTAAATTTCGATCGGCTGCATTTTCATGTTTTTGCATAGCAATGCTATGATGCTATGATCAATATTTTTGCCTGGGTGCTCCATATTTTTTCTTTTATAAAATACATAAAACAAACTTATATGCAAAAAAGTGGAATGAAATACATTATTTTCCAAGTACTTTTTTAATACTATTGATTTGTTTTCACCAGATCTTTTTGAAGAGATATTTGAAAATTCATATAGGTTGGCAGACCTAATAGTTTCCGCTCTATGCGTGCTACCGTACGCGTGGTGAATTATTATATATTTTAATAGCAACACCTCGGTGAGTATTTGCGCAAAAGTTTATTTCAAAATTAATATTTAATGCTCGTTGCGTAGTTCTCCTCCTCATAAATGTGATGCAATTTTAGTGATCTGGTCCATGGGTCGAAATATGTGGTCGAAAGCACAGGAACTAGAAATTAGGCTGAAAAATATTGAAATCAAGTTAGATTTGAAGTTATTTCCAGAATTAATTAAAATCCCTACAAATCTGTAAAAAAAGTCTCTCAAAAGTTATTGAAATCTTTGGAAATCTTACAAAATTCTTTAAAATTAGTTAAAATTTTTTTAATCTCTGAAACTTTTTAGAATGCAATAAAATCCTTTGAACCGTTTCCCTTTGGAAATTTTAAAAATTCATTAAAATGAGTATTTCTCATTTGAAATCCCTTAAATATTATGTTCATTTTTAATTAACATACGATTGTATCAATTAAACCTCGTAGTTATCTTTTAAGTAAGCCCCAATAAGGATTTTTAAATTATCCTAAAAAAATATTTTTTCCCTAGTAGTATAAAAAACACGAACAAAGAAAAAGATTGATTTTTAGTAGATTTTTTCCTTTTTCTCTCTCTTCTTATTTTGTTATGTTAACTTGTCTCTAATGAGCGTAAAAGTGAGGTAATCTGACAGTTTGATATTCAATTGTGAATCTTTTTCATGCATATTTTGCATTAAAATTTTTTATGAGAAAGTAAATTTCTTTTTTATCTTAAATTTAAAAATTAAAAAATAATATAATGCTGAATTAAAAATTATATTTAAAAAAATGACTTATCTAGGCCATTCTTGGTAACAGGAAAAGTAGCTTGCTCTTTTTTCGTATCATAGCTACTTAGGATTCACGATACTGACCACTCGCTCAAATCGCTTTGATGCACCAAACAGTCCATTGTTTCCTTGGTTTGTTCTATATCAGTTGCCTCACAGAGATCTGAAAGTTTCCGTACATCTTTCCTCGAGTTTTTATACTGATGAACAAAAAAACTACATTTGAATGTCCAGGGAAGAATTCGCTATTCCAAATTGTGTGTGAAATTCAAAATATGTTCAAATCAACTTACACTTATTGTAAACAAAATTTAGAAAATAAAGAATAAACTCGAGTAAAAAAATAGTTTGAAAAAAATAGTTATTTTTTTGGATTTGAAAAAATATTCAAGCAAATCAATTTTTTGCAAGATATAATAATAATTATACAGTACAAACAAATATTATAATTTATTAGGAATTTACGTTAGTGAGAAAAGTCTTCTTTTAAATTTAAAATGAATAATTTATTTGTAAAGAGTCGGTCGGCGCAACTCTCAAAAACTAATTTAGGGTTTGTGAAATTAAACAATAATTTACTTTTAAAGACAATTCAAAACCTGATTAAAATTAAACAATAAACCAAATTCAGTGTAAAAAATAGAGCTGCTTTAATTCAAAAGCTTTTGTAATTAAAAAATGTAAGCTTCTGATTGAAACTTTACAAACTGCTTATTTTTAATAATAAAATAATTAAAAATTATTATATATTTATATTTAAACACTTTTATCAAATTGTTAATACTATTAAAATATAATTGCGGTATAAAATATTAAATTTGGACTTCATTGAATTGAAAAAAATTTTAATGAACAGAAAGAACCATTTTTTAATATTTAGTAATATTTGAATGTTAAATTAAAATCAAGAACTATAATTCAGACATTATAAAATAATTAATTTTAAACTAAAATTATACAATTGAATTATACGTATATTCACATTTAGGTGATCCTTATGATAAGTAACCTATAATGCACCATTGTAGGGCGCGTTTTAAATCTCAACTTGAAAAAATTTCAAGCACGTTCAAGAGATATTTAAAGTTTAAAAAAAGTAAAAAAAAATAATGTAGAACTTAAAGCTGTGCTATAATATCGGTATTCTAGTTTATTTTGGAGAAATATTTTTTATGCTGCAGAATTTGCAAAATATTTTAAAGGAAACTCAAATTATGTTTGGAAACTTTATAATTTGAAAAATACTTTTAAGTTAGGATAGGTTTTAATTTTTTCAATTTAGAGTTTTTAAGCTTTTAAATTTAAATATTGAAGCTTCAAGGATAATAAATAAATAAAACATAATGAATGAATTTGCTAAGATACCGTGAAAAAATTTTTAATAAATTTCAAAAAATAATTTTAAGGAAATATTTCAAGATATTTTTTTTACATACGACCTATAAATAACAATTATTAATTTGAACAAGTTACTATAAAAATAATGTAACTGCTTATTGAAACATTTTTCAAATTTAAAATTGTCTAAAATGGTATAATTTCGAAAATGTCATAAATTCTTTTTTAAATTTAGGGCATTAAAAATGATAACGTAGAATTATATATATATATTCATCTTTAAACTGTTCAATTTACAAGCGTTTGAAATTTTCAATTTGTCAGCTTCACAATGTTTAATTATAAAAGTCGAAAACGCTTCCATTTTATATGTTAATTATTAGGCATTTTAATTACAAATTCCCAAACTTTAATTTTCAAAATTTCAAATTCAAAATAGTTCCAACTTCAGTGGTTTAATTTGCGGTTTAGTTTTTATCACTGTGAATGAAAAAACTTGACACTATAACATACGGAAAATTAATAAATTCTATAATTAAATGTTACTTGTTACATATTTCTTAACAATGCCAAAGCTTAATATTTTTGGCAATACATACCATTTAGAGGTAAGTCTATCAGTTCGTAGGCTATTATAAAAGTCTTATCTTATAGAAAATCACAGCTTCCATGTAGTAGCACTCCATCAGCACAAAAAACACTGCAGAATTCTTCAGCTAATATTCCACAATTAACCACTTCACAATTAACATCTTGCACCAAATAAAAACAACCATGTTTCCTGACAACTCCATGGACATATAAATCAAAGGGACGAAGCACAAACCTTTGGTGTCAGGCAACGCGTAAGTAAGGGGCATGACGCATACCACGCATGCTCTCCCTACTTCTTGATTGGGCTTTCCGTGATTGGTCTGTTTCGTCAATGACAGTTTCAAGTTTTAGACGGTTGCAACTTTCTTCTGTGAAACAGAGTCGTCCCCGGCGCCCTACGATAGAGTGGGGATAACTTCTCCCATCACGTGTGATACGAACTCGTTTAGACCGGCGATGTTCAGAGCCGTAACCTGTGTTTGCTGCGCCCGGGGTGTGTTGTTGAGATTTTCATCTAGTTACCTCAGTCAGTTACCTAAACCACTCCGCCATCGCACTTGGTTCGGTTGTTTACTAATTCGAACGGATTTTGAGCTGCTTGAAAAAATTCAACCCTTCTACTATCGTGAACCGCTTTCTAACTGGGAAAGCCGTTTTAGCTTTTTCATCTCTTATTATGCCTTCTTTGCTCACAAAAAATTATTTTAATCTGTGACCCCCGCTGCCCGCACTGCTCTTGTGAGCATTATTTCATTTGATTCAACATTTTTATTTTTTTTAGCTCTTAAATCCCCCGTTACACGTACTCCCCTTTTAGGTTCGCATGCAATAAAAATCCTTAATTTTTGTTTCTGGGCACGAAAAATCAAGACATAGTACAAAAGCAGGGGGAACCCAACACTGTGAAAATGGACAAATTTTTCAAGTATCACATGCCTCAATAAAAAAAATTTTTGCTACAAATCTTTTAAACCTATTAGGCTTATAGCGTGAAACCAATACATGTTCCTAATCAAGTTAATAGTCCGTTTCAACCTAATGTTTTGCAATATCTTAATGGTACTATGAATTATGTCTAAAATTATTATGATTTTCTTTGGTTCCAGTGAAAAGTAATCTGACAGTCTGGCCTACGTAACATTTATCACAATTTAAACACACAATTTTACATACTACTGTGAGGTAATTTTATATGCTAGCGCCATATTGATTTGTGATTTTTTAATTATATGCGTTTGAGATTTGCCAATTTGAGAGTCTGGATATCATTATTAGAAAAAGAAGGCAGTTCCGCGCCATTCAAAAGAGATGTGAATCATCTATACTAAATTTGAAAAAAATTTAAACAAAAAAACAATAACTAATTGTATAAACAATAACATAAGGCTTTTAGCGGAATTAACTACTCCTCGAAATCATTCAATATTATGTTTAATTCAGGAAATACGATCTTTATGGTATTTTTAGAAAAGTAATTATTTAAACAAATTATTTTTGCTTAAACAGATAAAAATGTTTTATATATTCTTTCTATACAGTATACAGTCAGAAAAATAATTGTATGTGTTCTATTTTATTTTATTCTTAGTTATCGAA
>JAUELO010023927.1:0-10947 GCA_032357855.1 Amphibolips quercusostensackenii
AAATGGTCCTCAAACACTTGTTAAGAAAATTCTAACTGCTTGTGAGAAACGACCAGTACTAGACCAAAAATTCTTTTAATCCAAGTTATATATTTAATTTTCTTACTTGCACTTTAAATATTTTTGTGATGTTTTTCACTAAAATGTCGTGTAATAACTAGGGGAGAGTAGAGTACAATAAAATGCTTTGTATTAGAAGGCCTATAAATTATAATGTGATTTTAGTGTAGTAGATGTTTTAAATTTAAGCTCACATTATCAGCGAACACGTGTCATAACTAAAATGCTGGTTCATTTTAACATTAAGAAGATTATGAAGTAAAAAATATACAATATGACAATTATGGTTTCAAAAGAAATACCTCGCAATAAAAAGTCTGAACTTAAAAGAAATGAGTTTTAAAAATTTAAAAATTTCTTATACTTAAACAGTAAATTTACAAACGATTTTGCAATTTGAAATTATAACGGCTGATTTGTACCGATTTCAGATCTTGGTATAATTAAAGAAAAAATCAGCACGGTTTTGTGAAGAAAATCGATTATATTTGACGGTATATGAACCAAAGAAAAAGTTATTATTTACACTTTTTTTTAACATTTCTGAAAGAATGGTTAGAAATATTTCAACCTAAGATTAAAAATTGAATGCAGAAATGTTATATCTCTCAATCCTATCTTAAGAATCAAAATGCAAATTTTTTATTATGAAAAATTTGACAATTGATTCTTAAATTTGTATACAAAAATGTTTATTTTGAAATATTTGCTTTTTAAATTATTAAGGACTTGAAGCATAGCATACAAAAATTATAAGACAATTTAAAATAATGTATTAGTAGAAGCTCCACCATATATGTGTTAAATATAAATAGTATAATAATTGCATAAATTAATAACCCTAAAACCAATGATTTTAAAATGTAGTAGCCGCTAAACCGGAAATTAACAAGTTTTTTTTATATCCGAAAATCCGAAAAAAGAAAATAAATTTAGTAGTTAAACATATGAAATCGTCCGACTTAAACTTTATCAACTATTTTCAATTTTAAATTAATTCAAAATGAAAAGGCTGAAATGGCTTAGTATAAAAATAATATATTATTTATGTAATTCACTTAAGAGCGGGATATTGAGAAAATAAATACGCTACTGCGCAATAGTTGCAAATTTCTGGGCAAAAGAGTTATATAGGTTACCGGGATAGCTGTGCGAAACAGATGTGGTTGCGTGCGCAGCCACTTGAATAGTGGGGTGGTAGGAGTCCACGGCAACAGGGCCGCTATTGTTACCGAAGAACGACAAGATAATCAGTCTGCGCTGACAACCTGAAGTCTCTCTGCGTTTTGCGTGAGGCTTTGGAAATTCTAGGAAACACGCTCTCTTCTGAGAACCGACGTTCGACAACTTTTCTCGAGAATTGAAGAAAAACAGTACCAAGAAGTGAAGAGCGGTGTTGATTCAAAATCAATTGATGTTAGAGAGGTTGTTGGGTCACGGCGAGTTGGCATTGGATTTGAAACCAGCCTTCAAACGGGAAATCATCCAATAAGGTGGTTTCAACCCTGAGAATTAATTATCTCGAATTAGAAGTTATTATATTTGAAAAATAAGTGTTAAATTCTAGGAATAACCAAACATACTAGAACGAATTAACCACTTCTCTTAAAGAATCTGAAAAAAGGTGTCGAAGAGTTAGGTTGAACAATTATTTGCAAAGCATCAATTTCAATTTTTTTATTAGGGAAATAAAAATTAATTCTGAGATTCGCAAACATGGCACATAAAGTTTGCACTAGATTCAATTTCGTTGAAAAAGTTTCCACATCGATTATGAATCCTCGCTGCTAAATCTAGGGAAGGGAGAAAAAAAATTTGAAGGGGCACGAAAATCTAGGACGTCAAAAATAATAACTCGAAAAACAAATATCTAACATAAAACAAAATTATAGGTAATAAGAGATTGTTCGAGAGACGAAAGTGACAATTCTGGTTTCGCTGCTGGAAAACACTCGTCGTTAAAGTCAAAAGTTGAGACTAAATTAATATTAAAAATTAGAACTTCTTAATTAAGATCAATTAGTGATCTTGAATCAAGGGACAGCTATATTTCAAAAAAATTTGTGGTGAAAAAGTATTTTAATATTCAGAGGTTGAAATTAGAAGAAAGTGAAGTCAATTTTAATGCTAATTGAGAGCCGAAAGTCAGGGATATGGTTTCTTTCAAGATTGTTGTAAATAATAGTGTAATTGGTTTCAGGTTAATCGTCCTTCCAAGATAAGTTGCAACGTGCATACTCGGGACAAATTTCCTGACCAGAACAAATTAAACAGTCGACGATTTTAAAGCCTTATCAATAAATTTTCATAAGAGGACAAATAATTCTCCAGGGAAAGAAAAAGTTACGTACAACAAAATAAAGCTGTTCCTAAGAATTCAAGTACCTACAAAAGAATAAATTAATGCACGTTAGCATCAATTCATTAAAATTTATTTAAAGCACTAAACTTTAAAAGGATATAATATAATATAATATAATATAATATTGTTTTAGTTTTAAATATAACATTTTTAACCCATTGTTATTCATTATTCACCGTTTAAATATTGAAAAATATCAAGCTTCAAATGCAAAAATTTAAAATTCAAGACTCAGGATGATAATATTATCGTAAATTAACTGGATAAAATAAGAAAATCTTCGACTTTTATTCAGGCATCAGAAGACAGATTCATGACCTGCTCCTGGTTTTGGTTAGTCAAAGATTTTACAGCTGCTGATTGGTTGGCAATAAATCAATCACGTTCAACTTGTCACGCGCTTTTACCATTGAGTACTATGATTTCAGAATAATAATTTGACGTAGAAAATGAAAAATTCTATTTTAATTTGTGTCCACATCTTTTCCTGATTTGCTCACAAATTTTCGATATTTTTCCGTATTTTTCAAGGTGCACAATATTTCAGTCAAATTCCCGGATTTCACGGGTTGCTTTATACACCTTGTTATAACATCATATTTTAAGCTTTTTTATTTTAAAATTGTAAATTTAAAAAATGCAATTTTCTTAAAACATTTAGAAAAATCATAGTTTATTATTTAGATTCGTAAATTAAAATTTTTTAAAATTGAAGCGTGCTCTACAACAATGCGCCACTTGTCATGAAGGTTATCTAACATGTTAATATAGGCACAAAATGATCCTTATAGCAGTTAGCGTTTTCGACAATATTGTGGAGCAGCCTTCAATTATTTAATTAAAACATAATCATGATAATTTATGTATTAGACATACTTTCAATATTTTTATAATGTACACTAGATTGGAAGATTGTATGAGGTGGCAAAAGATTTCATGGATTATGGAAATTTCATTATAGAAAATCATCATATAGAAAATTTTGAAAATCCCTTCAAATCTTTGGAGATTAAATAAAAATCTTCTGAATCTTGTGAAATTTCTTATATGCCTCAAAATCTGCAAAATTGCTAAGGATCCTTTGAAAATCAATAACATTTAATATATTTGACAAGTGTCTCTAGAATCCCTTGGAATCTTGGTAATCCTACAAAATTCTTAAAAATCCCTTGACTTTTTTATATTTCAAGAAATATTTTGAAATCCCATGAAAACCCTTAAAATATGTAGAAAACGTAAAAATTTAGTAAAGAAAGTATGAATCAGTGGAAAGCTACTGAATGTCATTGAAATTGAACTTATGATTTGATGTTCTCTGAAAACCGCCTAAATGTCTGAAAATTTTTGTGATACTTGAAGATTTTTTAATATCCTCAAATCTTATTAATAAACTAAAATACCTTGAAATCTCCTGAAATTTTTGAAATTATTTTTAAAATTATTAAAAGTATTTGGAAATTTTTTACAAATCCTTTTTGAAGGCCTTTAAATTCTTGAAAACGCCTTAAAATTCTTTGCAACTCCTTTAACCTACTCATCTGTTTTGAGACATACAACATTTCTTGAAATTTTGATGAAATTTGACAAAATCGATCGAAACCTGTGGAAATTGTCTAGAATTTGAATTAAACTGAACGTATGCATTAAAGTTTGCTAAAAACTCGTTTATATGTATCATTGTTTATTTTATTTTTGGAAAATTTCCTTATTGTTTGGAATTAGAAATTAAATTATTTAAGCAGTTTTACAGTATCAGATTCAGCTTAGGAAATTCTATTTTGAGATTTTTTCCAGTTTTCTTGTTTTTGGTTTTTATGAATATAAAACCTAGAAAGAAATTTCTATTGATTAAAAAATGATAGCAAATTTTTTCATTTGCAGTTATTAAATTTTTTCAAATGATAACAAAAATTTTTGTGAAAGAAAAAAATATTGTGTAAAAATAAGAAATGCATTTATATGTTACTAATAACACAAAAATTTTAATTATAAAACAAAAAAGTGAATTTCTTTGATATTTCAATCAGGTATATTTATGAACAATCATAGGTAGGACCTAGAAAGTATTTTAAATTAAAAAATCATCGAAAAGCTTGAAATTTTGTATATTGCCTTTCAAGAAACCTGAAAAGACCTGAAATTTGTAGATAACATTTTTGTAGCAACCCTGTTATAAGAAATTTGGTTAAATAGCATTTATTTCAAATTTTTTTAGTTTTAAAAAAACATAAAAATAGCACTTTTATAAAACAGGCTTAAAATTCACATAATAAAATATTTCGGAAATTTATAACATTACTTAGAAAGGTTAGCAGAGGTATAATTTTTTTCCGTATTAAATTTTATTTTAATTAACCTTTCTATTTTAAATATATTGATGATAGAAAATATTATAGACATTTAATATCTATATAGAAAACTTTGTATTATATTACACGATAAAAGTCACCTTTTAAAATCTTATTTTTTATTAGCCATCTAACATTCATATATAAATCTCGTGTCACGATGTTTGTCGCCACTAAACTCTGAAATTTCTAAGCCGATCTTAATGAAATTTTGTACGCTGTGTGCAATTTGGTCCATCTTTAGGCGCAGGATACTTTTTATCTCGAATAATGACCTTAATATTTTTTTATTGCAAATCAAATGTTAATTATAGGAAAAAGAGTGAAAATTATTTGCGAGTTTTATAAGTTTCTAACAGATGGCGGTGTAAGTTAGTTTATTAACCGACTCTTTAACATTTTACATTATCAAGGTAGGGTAAGCAACCAATAGATGGCGCCATGTTTTAATATCTTGATGCTGCACTTCACAACTTTTTATTCTCCCATCTCGTAGGATTTGAGATCATCTGAAACATTTTTATCTGTTTTAGTGAATATTGATTTTACGGTATTGAATAGTTCAGTGTTATATTAATTTAACGTATTATAACTGAGCTACAGGAATGCAAGGCCGGGTCTGCTTGTATTTATATGAAAATCCTTATGAAAATTCAAGGTAATTCTCCCGAAGACTGTCTAAGTATGAAAAGTGCTAAAAATAATGCACTCACGGAGGCACAACGTCCAAATTATATTTTGTTAAAGTTTTCTGTCGAGCAAAACGAAGAAGAACGTAATGAAAGATTTGTTTAGTTTCATTTCAATCTTTGTTATATAAAACAACATTTCTATATGATTTTACACTAATTCTTAGCAGCCTCACTATCTGTTTATATTTTCATAAATGTCGTTCACCCTGTTTTAAAAATTATCTAAAATTTGGTGGAATAATTAACAAAAATAATTAAATTCTTCCAAATTGTTATACTCAGAAGGACCTTTAAATTCAGTCGGCACCATTTTCCGATAAGACGCATGTTTGAAAAGAATTATTCCAGAAAATTATTTTATTATCTAAAAAAATTATTCTTATACGCTTCTTATCCTAAGTAAGTAAGTTTATCATAAAGAATAAAATGTGTACTTTATTTTGCAGCATATGAATAATCAGTCCCGGTCAGTGGTTCGGAAGCCAATGACACATACATTTAATGTATCAGAGCTTAAGATAATATGGTGCTTTAAATAAAGTAGGATAGCCGTTTTAATTAATAAAAAAATAAACTGTTTTATTATGCTTACAAAATTATATAATTTAAATCAATTTTAAGTTAAAAGAATTGAATGATTTAAATTTGTTATGTTACGCAGGCATGATTTACGTTATTTACGTCATGATGTTTTATTAGAATTTTTGTTTGTTCTAAAAGTAGGTATTCACATAGTAGGGAGATCAAAAGCTAATGCGCATGTGCGCAGTACAATAATGTGTCAATAATAAAATTATAGCAGCATCAGCCTCACCTCATCTTAGGTTTTGATGACTCAAGAATTTATATTTCAAAAACTCAACTACCCATTGTTTAGGTTTGAATATTTAATTCAAAATTTCTTACTTTGATAAACAGTCAAATGTCACTAAACACTAGATAATTGTTTTTTATGCTTAAAAAATCTCAAAATATGGTTAATAAAAACGAAGCGTTTTAGGCTCAACTAATATTTTATTCAGATTAGAAATATTAATACAAAAGTTTTACTATTGAACGAATTAAGAATAGTTTCGTAAAATCTATAATATTTTGTCTTTCATTTATCAGGCTACAGTTCATCAAAGTGAATCATTAATTAATTTATATTTATGCTTAATCAACTTATGTTTTACATACGAAATACTCTAAAAATCTTCGAAATTGAGCGATTGCTGCCTAGTGGGCAATCTGCGACTTCTTTTGACGTCATTTCTTCAACTGCGCCACTTTCAGTGTTAATTTTCACTCGTCTTCCGCTCCCATAGTCACCATCCTCGCTGATAGCTTGAAATATACCACGAAAAATCGTTTGTGTATTTGATTTTCCCATTATTGCAAAGACATCACAATTGGATGTTAATAATACAATTTGCTCTTCAGTAGGCATAGGCTTAAGGACACCATTTCTTGCTCTCATTCGAATTAGTTTATCGGAAGGAAAAACATATTTTCGAAGTTCGAATATTCGGTTGGGGTTTTTGTAGGGAATAATTCGAACAGATCTAAGTTCTTCAGATGTAAATCCAAACAAGAGAGAAAGAGGTTGAACTAAACAAGGAGACCTGGACCTGGCGCGAAAAGAATGCTCGGCAAGTGGAGGAGAACTGGCAGAAGCAGAGCTGTCAACAAGAGGATGTCTTTCTGGAGAATCAGAATGTCGGCGTCGAGGAACACTAGAAATAGGCTCGCCATTAGGCAAACACTCAAATTGTAAACTTAATTCTGCAACAAGAAATAGAGGATTACATTTTTTTTTTAATTATACTATCGCATGTTGATACATCATGAGTTAAGGATAGGGTTGTGATTTTTAATTTAGTTATCAATATAGCTGTGATAGCATGTGATAAAAAAAAACTTAAGCTTACAATCTTTTATAGAATATTATAGGAACTATCTTATGTTAATTTACATACTATTTTCATTATATATCTACGCACTTTAGTAGATAATCAATTTGATCTCAGAATTGTATCATTTGATTATTCTAGGAAAAGATTTATCATTCTTTTAAAACATTAACCATTTTAGTTGAAAATCCAACTGATTCTCAGTTCAAAGTTAATTTTTTTTGGTTAAAAAAACTTCCGTTATATTTTCAGTGGTCTTTCGTTGCAGATAAATACAAAGTAAGTGAAAAATAATTTTGAATTTTTCAAAAATAATGTTCCTTTCAAAATTAAAAAAAATGTTGATTTCGAAAAAAAAATTTTATTACAAATGTTGTGGATCTCGTCGAAACACATATTTTCACTGTTATTTTTTTCTAAAATCAATATTTTTCGAGAAAAATGACAAAAACTAATTTTCAGATTTTTTGTTACAAAAAATGTAAAACTTGCGATACTAGTGTCTAAAAAAGTTTTTAAGAATAAACATTAATTACTGAAAAATATCGGAGACTATCACTAAAATGCGTGTTTTTCTTCGGGGCGTTGAAATAGGTATCGGAACGAAAAGTAAGAGGGCGTGTGGTCCATTCAGTCTATAGACTTATCAGTTGTTCCTTTCCACGAAAGTCTGAAGTATAAGCAAAAGATTTATACGTGTTTTGAATTAAAACCAGATTCAAAAAATCATGCGTCCTAGTCTTAGGAATTTCAAATAGCTCACGCCCTCTTATAGCACTCACGCCGAACCCTTTTTCAACGGCACCAGAAAACCACGCATCTTAGTGGTGGACATTTTTCTTCTATTTAAGGTCCGTTCTGTACATTTTTTGTAACAAAATCTATAAATTTATTCTGGCGATTATTCTAAAAAAAAGCTATTTTGAAAAAAAGTATAATTATAAAAAAAATATGTGTTTCGAAGAGATCTATAAATTTTTCGAGATTTTTAGAAAAAACTATTTCTTAAAAAAGTAAAAATTATTAATAACTTACTTTATATTGCTTTGCGCCAAAAATCCTTTCATTTGATTTAACTAGAGTCTAAAAGGAACCCCCAGGCCAAGTACTAAGTCAATATTCTCTGGTGCCTTTTTGGAAGTAAATTCTAATTAAAAAAGGTTTACAGTCTTTGGTGGGTTCTATGTGCGGCATCTTTCAAACATCCCTTGCATATGGAATACAGCATTGTGGCATAGAGAAAGGTTAAAGCAATCTTCATTCCAAAGACTGGTAGAGACACCTACTTTGAGATCAAATTATTTAAACCGATTAGCTTTACTTTGTGCGTGCTGGAAACACTAGAAAAATTAGTAGATCTATACATGAGAGATGAAATCCTAACAGAAGAGCTACTATAAAGGGAATAATTTACCTCACCGCGGGTTCTTGTGAGAAATAAGTGGAGTAGTTCTAAGCTCTTTAGGTGTAAATCCAAGCAAGAGAGAAAAAGTTTTATTGATAGGAAGAAACCTGCGCCTGGCATGAAAAACAGGCTCGACAACTGCAGAAGACATGGACCCGGCACAAAAGGAGGCTCGGCAGGTAGAGGAGAACTGGCAGAAGAGTAACTTGCAAGATAAGGAGTTTTTTCTGAAGAATATCTCTCAATAAGAAAAAGGTCTGCAACAAAGAACGCCTGAAATAGGCTCGCTATTAAGCAAACACTTGAACTATAAACTTAATTCTGTAACCAGAAATACAGGGTTACATTTTCTTGCGATGAAACAATCGTTCCTTGGCCTATCATAAGTTGATAATGTGGTTGTTATTGTTAATGTAGATGTGGACACAGATTTCCACTGTTTGCAACCTTTTTATTAAATTCTGTGTGACATAAAAAAACTTGAGCTTATGTAATCTTTTATATCCCTGCTGAGAGAAAATCTCAGGAATATCTCAGTTGAAAATTTTAGCCTGGGTTATATAAATGACAAATTTTTGGCAGTCTGGTCCTTTCGCAGTTGCGTTAGAGGAATTCAAATAGTGAGGGATGTAAATTTACTAGAAGTTTAATATGGGATTAGCTAAATTTACCAAAACAGTTTTTAACAAAAATTAATTTTCAGCTTTGAGTATTCTTTTATTCTCGTTATAGTTAAAGAAAAATTCTGTGTACACATTTTTTGTACTGGAAACTAAACCATGTTCTCGGCCTATTACCTGAGAATCTGATAGTGGTTGTAGGGCGACTGTTCTTCTAAAATTTCACTCTATAAGCTGATTCTCGAAAGATATACTGCAAAAGACAGGAAACCAGACCAAAGGAAACGGGCTGAATTCTGGCTGCAGGTCTCCTTAAAATCTCATTCAAGGCCAACGCGATTTCACATTGCTGACCCTTTTTTTCTGGGCGGATAGTGTTACCTTTCAAATCACCTAATAATATTCCGTAAAGGAAACAGAAGCGTCTTAAGATGCCCCGAACCATTCTGTTAATAACTGAGAGTGGAATCTCTATTGTGCAGATATATTTGCATCACAGAAAAGGCACCTTGACGGTTTGAAAACGCTGGTTATACAGGAATAGAATTCGTGGCGTAGGAGGGTGTAGCTGCATTTATAAAGGGTTACACGAAAAAGCACTGAGGGCAAGCCTACTCGCCAAGGGCATGAATGCGATTTTGGTTTCTAAGATCTGCTCACTGGACCTCATTGTTATTAATGTGAGAGTCAAGCGCGGAAATAGAAAAATAATAAGTGTGCACATCGCCTTGTTTGATTTCCCGGACGGCGCTGTGAGGCCTGCACTTTCAGTGAAGTGGAAACTCTGATTCAGCAGTACCAAGAAAACAGGATTCCTCTGCTCTGCCGTGCAAATAAAATAAAGCATACCTGCAGTTCGTTTAAGTCATCAGTCACTTTCAGGAATCTTTAAAATGGGATTCAAATTGCCTGAATTTTTGTAGATTTTATGAACTCTTATTATGAATATTGTATTTCTAAATTTATATTCAATAAACACCATCAGAATCAAGGACATTTAAGGTCTATTTAAAAGATTAGTAAAAATGACAGATGACCTTGCCGAACTGCAGATACGCCTTATCTTATTTGCACGGCAGTGCTGTTGGGCTGCGACGCAATAATCTACCGTACATTGTGGAGAAACACTAACATTAACAGCAAAGCAATAGATATAAATTAATATTGAGCGGATACAGAGCTAGAAATTCTTATATGCGGTGATACTCCGACATTTCAGATTATAAACAGGAACACACTTTGGGACTTTTAAAAAGAGAAACTCAGAGATGGGCTTGTAGAATTCACCACATTTGCGGTACCATAGATGAGCGAGAGCGTACTGCGGATTTTCTGTATAGTGCTGTGATTATGTAATATGTGGAGAATTTCTTTGCAAGTACAATTAAGTCTACGAAAGTAGTAGTATCGTGAAACACTCACCTGGAGAAACTTCGTTAAAAGACTAGAGCGTTGTACGACAGGGCCAATTAGGTATTTTCACTACCAACAACAGCTAACTTCACTTCGTAGAGTGCTGAGGAGAAAGCAATGGACCAAATGCATGGGATTCGGTCTATTTTTGCCCT
>JAUELO010023933.1:0-10947 GCA_032357855.1 Amphibolips quercusostensackenii
CTACGGATTCGTTTCGGGTCGGTTCAGAGTTTAAAACCCCAAGTGATCAAAACCTTCTGCTCTTAGTCCCTGTTTTTCATCACTTTTGGACGGTATTTCTTAAGTTCTAATTGATTCGGGATGATGGACAAATCCCAACAAATAAAATTTCCAAATTGAAAAATTTCAGAATAATGAATTCCTAAATTATGATATTCCGGATAAATAAAATTCTTAAATTGGAAAATTCCTAAATTACAAAATTCCCGAATAATGAATCTGAAAAATAATAAAATTCCAGAGTAACAAAATTCCCCAATAATAAAATTTAAAAACAACTAAATTCATAAATAATAAAATGCCTAAGTTAAAAAATTCCTGTGTAATGAAATTTCCGAATTGGAAAATTCCCTGATAATAAAATTTTCGAATAATAAAATTTCAGAATAGTAAAATTCCCGATTCATAAAATTCCCAAATTACAGAATCCCAGAATAATCAAATTCACGAATAATAAAATTCCAAAATAATAAAATTCCAGAATAACAAAGTTCCTAAAAAACAAAACTTCAAAATAATAAAATTCTCAAATAACAAAATTCCCGTTTATGTAATGAAATTCCTGAATTAAAAAATTTCCTGATAAAAGAATTTCCAAATAGTAAAATACCAGAATAATAAAATTCCCAAATAATGAGACTCTCCATAATAAAGTTCCAAAATAATAAAATTTCAGAATAACAAAAATCTCGAATAATAATACTCCCAACTAATAAACATAAAAAACAAAACAAACATAATCTTTTGAAAGACTTTACACCCCAGAATGTTCTCAGAAGAGGGGAAATTAATATACAGGTACTATATTGGATTTAAAATATATTGAATTTTTAACAAATCAGTTAAATTTTTAACAAAAAAAATGCATTTTTTTAAACAATTAGTTAAATTTTAAACAAACAAATCAATTCTAGACCAAGTAGTGACATATGCAATCAAATAGTTAAATGTTCAAGCTACAAAAACAAATTTTCAACCAAATAGTTTAATTACAGATATACAAAGATGTACATAATAGTTGGATTTTTCAGAAAATAATTGAACTTTTAACAATATATTTTAATTCATTAAAATAATTTATAATGTTGTAAATAAATAAATAAATTACCTTACAAAGAAACTGTAAAAAAAACATAAGGAAAAAACGTCCACGCTGTGGTTACAGTTTTTCAATTTAAAAAATTTTGGTATGACAATTCATTTATTTACTTATTTTTAGACAGCTAATTATTTTTCAAGTTTTTTTTTCATTAAATTCGCTTTTGTACTGTTATCCTCGTAATTTGTGAGTTTCAACTTTATTATTTAAAAATGCTGTCAATTTTTTAATTGATTATTTAATTATTTTTTAAGTTTAATTCTGGAGAAGTGATAACCAAGGAGGACTTTCCCATCAATGTCAAAGTGTTCTGGTGTTAATACTCTACTGGGAACGTGATGTCTAGGGAAGGCTTAGCCATCAATACGCCAGTTTTAGAGTTTTATTATTTTACTGGGGAAGTGATGCCCGTCAGGGCCACAGTGTGAAATGTTAATATTTTAATGATAACGCGATGCCCAATAAAGACTTGCCATTCTATGACACAGTTTTACAGTCTTATTATTTTACTAGAGAAGTAATGCCAAGCGTAGACATGGTCGTCAGTGCCACAGTTGGCAGTCAATGTCACAGTGAGAGATATAATATTTAAATGAGAACGTGATGCCCAGTAAAGACTCGGCCGTCAGTGCCAAAGTGTTATAATGTCAATATTTCACTAAGCATGTGATGTCCTGGGAAGGTTCAGCCGTCCATTTCCCACTTCCAGTGTATTCATTATATGACAGGAGAAGTGATGCCCAGGGAAGACTTGGCAGTCAGTGTCACAGTGGGAAATAATAATATTCAAATGAGAACGTGATGCTCAGTAAAGACTCGGCTGTCAGTGCCACAGTGTTGGGATGTCAATATTTCACTGAGCATGTGATGCCCAGGGAAGGTTTAGCCTCCATTTCCTAGTTTTAGAGTTTTATTATATCACAGAGGAAGTGATGTCCAGGGAAGACTTGGCCGTCAATGCAACAGTGTTATGATGATAATATTTCACTGAGACGTGATGCCCAGAAAAGGCTCAGCAGTACATTTCCCAGTTTTAGAGTTTTATTATATCACAGGAAATGTTACGTCTAGGAAAAACATGGTCGTTAATGCCACAGTGTGAGATGTTGATATTTTAATGAGAACGTGATGGACAAAGTAGAATAGGCCGTCAGTGCCACCGTGTCGTGGTTTTATTATTTTACTGGGGACGTGATGCCCAGGAAAGGCTCAGTCGTCCATTTTCTAGTTCCAGAGTTTTATTATTTTACAGGAGATGTGATGCCCAGAAAAGACATAGTCGTCAATGCCACAGTATAAAATGTTAATATTTCACTGAGAACGTGATGGACAGGGTAGAATTGGCCGTCAGTGCCACAGTGTCGTGGTATTAACACTTTATTGAGAACGTAAAGCCCAGAAAAGGCTTAGCCGTACATTTCCCAGTTTTAGAGTTTTATTATATCACAGGAAATGTTATATCTAGGGAAGACATGGTCGTCAATGCCACAGTGTGAGATATTGATATTTTAATGAGAACGTGATGGACAAGGTAGAATTGGCCGTCAGTACCACCGTGTCGTGGTGTTAATATTTCACTAGAGACGTGATGCCCAGGAAAGGCTCAGTCGTAAATTTCCCAGTTTTAGAGTTTTTTTATATCACAGAAACTGTGATGCCCAGGACAGATATAGTCGTCAATGCCACAGTGTAAGTTGTTAATATTTTAATGAGAACGTGATGGACAGGGTAGAATTGTCCGTCAGTGTCACCGTGTCGTGGTGTTAATATTTCACTAGAGACGTGATGCCCAGAAAAGGCTCAGCCGTACAGTTCCTAGTTTCACAGTTTTATTATATCACAGGAGATGTGATGCCAAGGAAAAACATGGTGGTCAATGCCACAGTATGAGATGGTAATATTTTAATGAGAGTGGAATGGGCAGGGTAGAATTGGCCGTCAGTGCCACCGTGTCGTGATGTTAATATTTTACTGAGGACGTGATGACCAGGAAAGGCTCAGCCGTACATTTCCTAGTTTTAGAGGTTTATTGTATCACAGGATATGTGATGCCCAGGGAAGACATGGTCGTTAATGACACAGTGTGAGATGTTAATATTTTAATGAGAACGTGATGGGCAGGGTAGAATTGACTGTCAGTGCCACCGTGTCGTGGTTTTAATATTTCACTAGGAAAGTAATGCCTAAGAAAGGCTCAGCCGTACATTTCTTAGTTTCAGAGTTTCATTATATCACAGGAGATGTAATGCCCAGGGAAGACATGATCGTTAATGCCACAGTGTGAGATGTTAATATTCTGATGAAACCGTAATGGCCAGCGTAGAACTATCCGTCAGTTCCACAGTGTCGTGGTGTTAATATTTTACTGAAGACGTGACGCCCAAGAAAGGCTTGGCCGTACATTTCCCTGTTTCAGAGTTTTATTATATCATAGGAGATGTGAAGCCCAGTGAAGACTTGGTCGTCAGTACCACAGTGTGAGATTTTAATATTCTAATGAAAACGTGATGGCTAGCGTAGAACTATCCGTCAGTGCCACAGTGTCGTGATGTTACTATTATACTGGAGACGTGATGCCCAAGAAACGCTTAGCCGTTCTTTTTCCAGTTTCAAAGTTCTATTATATCATAGGAGATGTGAAGCCCAGTGAAAACTTGGTCGCCAGTGACACAGTGTGAGATGTTAATATTTTTATGAGAACGTGATGGCCAGGATAGAATTAGCCGTCAGTTGCACAGTGTCGTGGTGTTGATATTTTACTGAAGACGTGTTGGCCAGAAAAGGCTTAACCGTCCATTTCCCAGTTTCAAAGTTTTCTTATATCACAGGAGATGTGATGCTCAAGAAAGAGTTGGTTGTCAGTGGCACAGTGTCAGATGTTAATATTTCAATGAGAATGTGATGGCCAGGGTGGAATTGGCCGTCAGTGCCATAGTGTCGTGGTATTTACATTTTATTGAGAACGTGATGCCCAGGAAGGCAGGTTATCAATGTTACAGTTTCAGAATTTGAATATTTCACTGAACACGTGATGCCTAGGAAAGACTTGCCCGTTAGTTCTACTATGACGCGATTTTTGTATTGGAATCTTTCTAAATCCTATGAAATATCTCACAATATATCAAAATCTATTTGCAACTCTTTAACAGAGATTCATATCTCTTAAAATCTGTTAAAATCCTTTTATATCCTTAAAAATCTTTTTTAATCTCTTTACATCCCTTTAAACCTGCGATATCTTATTAAAATCTTTTGTTATGCTCTAAAATTTGTAAAAATACTTTCGTGCCCCTAAAAACATATTAAAATCAGGGTTTGGAACCTCGTAGGTTGGACTTAAGGTTAAAAGATTTCTTAAGGGTTCAGGTCCGGACTGAACTCTTTATTTTTTTAAGGATCAAGGTTCGACCTTGGAAATTTTCAATTTGCAAGAGTGTGAGCAAGAAATCTAAAAAGATTTCAAGGTAAAAAAACTTTTAGGGTAGAATTTAAACTCATTTCTATGGATTTCAAAAGATTTTGAAAGGTTTTTAAATTTAGGATTTTTCAATGCTTTTTAAAAACGAAAATTAATTTTGATCAGGGTTTGAAACCCCTAATTTTTTAAGGGTCCAGATCCAGATCTGGACCCTGCAGTATTTTAAAGTCCCGGGTCTGGACCTGGACCCTTCAGAGATTAAAGGAAACCCTTGAAGATCCTTTTCATCTCGAGTCCAACCTGAAAGGTTTCTTAAATTATATTTGTAAAATTTATTAATTGGCTGGTGACCAAATGGGAGAAAAGAAAATGGAGACCAGAAAGGGTGAGATGGTCTCCGTCCGTCAAAAATCTCGTTTCTCGCGAGAGAGCCTACCTAAAGGCAGAGTG
This sequence comes from Amphibolips quercusostensackenii, assembly GCA_032357855.1. Classification (NCBI taxonomy): domain Eukaryota; kingdom Metazoa; phylum Arthropoda; class Insecta; order Hymenoptera; family Cynipidae; genus Amphibolips; species Amphibolips quercusostensackenii. The sequence continues at coordinate 5,007 of JAUELO010023933.1, forward strand.
TATAAGGCTCTCATTGTTGTGCAGAGGTCCGCCTTATTCACTGTGTCATGGGGCACGCCTGGCACCCTATAGGTATATTTTAAAAACATTAAAAACAACAAAATGCACCAGGATCTATTTCAGTGAAGATCTTCAGATTCCGTGTAATATCTCATACACGATAAAATCAATCGTGAGAAATTATAAACTCTGAAAAAATAGTAGATTGCGTGTCAAAAATGAGACAGGTTTGACCTTGGGTTAATTGAGAATGAACTAGGACTAGACCAATGCTGGGTCAAATTTAAGACAGACCTGGACCTAGATTGGTTTCTCTTTTTATACTGTATATTTTCACAATGATGCATATAAAAAAACATGAATACGTTGAGATTTAATACAATATTTTTTAATTTAACATATTGAATTATTTAGACTCGCTCGGCCCAACGAATGAAACACCCTTCTCCTGGACCGTTTTTGTTAAAAAATCGATCATTTATAGAATCCTCTCTTAATATTGGTTCAGTCACGTTGGCAATGTCGACACCGATGTGCACTTTGACTCTTTCATGAGACCCAGCTGTAAGAGCTACAAATGGTAACAAAAATCGTCCAATGATTATTCCAATGATGCATCGGTCCACTATTCCTACTTGATAATAGCCTGCTTCTAAAGTCCAAATTAGGTGCGAAAAACTTTCATAATGTTCAACATGAAATCGAAGTAGTTCAGGATGAATTGCGTCGTCTTTATGTGGCCAAGCTAATTCTGCAAAAGTAAAATATAAGTAGCAAATTAATTGTTGTAATGATCGAATCCATTTCCAATCAGGAAGGTTCTGCGCTCGAGTGACAAAAAAAAAAACACCATTTACGGGACCTTTTGAATTCTTAAGAGTCCAAGTCCAACTTCGTTCTAAAGGGTTCGGGTTGGGACACTTTTAGCACTTTATATTATAGATATTTTTATATTTACCTATAGGGTTAGGAAAAACCACTAGAATAAAGTACAGAACATAAATCAGGGTTCTCATTTTTTTGGAATAAAAGCAAGCGTCTAATGAAAATTTCTCTAAGAGACTAACTGAAGAATAATTTTAACAATGTTTCAGTTCATACTACACATGTTGCAATCTCATTTGTCCTTTCTAATTATCTTTATTTAAATATTTTAGATTTATGACACTTATATAGCTAATGTTAATTTAATAGGAGTAAAAGTGAAACGTATATCAGGGAACGATAAAAAGAGCCAAAAAAGGGGTCGTAAAATGCAAATGAAAAATGAGATAACAAATAGCAAAAAATACACTGGTATTATGTGGAAGAACATTATATTATTTAAAACTCTGGTAAAAATTCTTTAGAATTTCTATTCATTTTTTTTGTTTGGGAAAATGAGCGGATCTCTTATTCCGTGTTTTTCCTTAGTGATTTTTACCGAGGTCTTCCTTATTCCTCTGGGTAGTTTTTTATAAGAAACACAACAGTTCATCTGCTATTCAAAGTGGTGTGACAAAACCTTGAAACTTTGATTCGTTTCGATACATTTTCAAAGCAACAAACTGAACGATTTCAATGAGATTCACTACTTAAAAATTCAGCATTTAGCATCGTCTTGTCTATTTCTTAGCTTGACCTCATCAACCGGATGACCTGGACCTAATGAGCAGGATTATTTCCAGTCTTTTCTTGATTGGCTGACTCATTCCTAGCCTTGCTTTGATTAGCTGCATTGTTCCCGATGTTACTTTGATTATTTTAATCATTTCCAATCTAGCATTTATTTGCTGGATCATGTCCTATCTTTACTTCACTGGATAGATTATTGCCAATCTAGACAATCCTGACTCCAATGTCTTGATCATTTCCAATCTTGCCTTCCTGAGCTGTATTGTTTCAAATATTGCATTCTTTGGCCAAATCTTTTATAATCTAGCCTTTACTGTCTTAGCCATGTCCTATCTCGACTTAATTAGCTAGATTATTTTTAATCTTTTCTTCATTCTCCGGGCCATGAACAGTCTGGAATTTATTTTTTTTTTATTATTTCCAATCTTGACTTTACTAGCTGGATTGTTTCAAATATAGTTTTTATTAATTAAATAATTTGAATCTAGCCTTCATTGTCTGGATTATTTTCAATTTTGCCTACATTAGCTGCATTTTTCCAAATATTGCTTTCTTCAAATAAATTATTTCCAATATAGCCGTCACGGGCTGGATTGTGTCCTATCTTGAGGTATCAGCCTAGATTGTTTCCAATCTTGTCTTTATTTTCCGGACGATGCCCAATTTTAATTTCATTGTCTTAATTATTCTTAATCCTGACTTCATTGCCTGGATCATTAACAATCTTGACCAAGTTTCAGCCAAATCCACCAAAAAACATTTTCCCATATACTTTGCACGGAGTCCTTTCTGATCAAAAACAAACAAAAAAAAGACGAGTCTCATTAAAATCGTTCTGTTTATTGATTTTTTACTTGAACGATCAATAGAGAGGCAAAAAGAGTTTTAAAAATAGTTGCGCGTTTGGATTTCTTTTAAAATTTAATTAAATTTTTATTCAGCAACAAACTGGCCTATTTTTAAAATAACTTTCTAGAAGTACCAGTTCTAAGCACTTTTTTATCTAAATTGTTGAATAGTCCTGTATTCGTCTCAGCAATATATCTAGGTGTTTTTTTAGTTTTTTTAAAGTAAGTTTTTAAACAATTACATTGTGCTGATTTCGTGAAATGTTTCAGCCTGACTTTACTCTCATGTTCCGTTGGCTTACCGCCCTCCCGGCGTCTCTAATATAGGCTTTGCTACAAGAGCAAGGGAGTTTGTATATCCCTAGATCACTGAGAGGTACCTTTTTATCTTTAGGGTTGCTTAGGAGCTGTCCTATTTTTTCAGGTGGTTTAAATATGGTTAAGATGTTGTGTTTGTTGAGGATTCCTTTGTTTGTGTAAGTTATCTTTATCTATTATGCAGACAGCTTTGTATACAAGGGAGTGGATGGCCGATTGCTTTTGAAATGAGTGGTGATGAGAGGAGGCATGTATGTATCTGTTTGTATTTCTGGGTTTTCTGTAAAATTCATGTCCTAATGTGTTGACGGATTTTTTTAAAACTAGTATTTCCATGTCTCCAAATGCCAAAAGTGTCGTCAATGTAACCGCGCCAAAATTTCGGTTCAAGCTTAGATTGTTTGAAGATTTTAGTTGCTAAATGTTTCAGAAAGATGTTGGCTAATACAGGTGAGATTAGAGATCACATTGCTGCTTCTAAAGTTTATTCGTGAAATTAGTTATTGAAAGAGAAGTGAGTATCATTGAGACAGTGTTTTATCGAAGGCGTGAGATTAAAAGAAAAGTTTGCAAAGGATTTAATAATATCAATTGTATCAGAGAGTGGTCCTTTCGTAAACGGAGATAATACGTCGAAATTCACTCGGATGTCTTGAAAGTGAATATGAATCTGCTGTATCTTCTTGATAAGGTTGAAGTAGTTTTCAACGTGTGCGATAGAAATTGTTGTGAAAGGATTCAGTTCTCTAGTAAGGGAGCGTGCTAGGTTTTAAGTTGTTGAGTTTATTGCGCTGCCAATCGATCTACGTGAAACGTTATTTTTGTGGATTTTCGGGAGTCCGTGAAGTTTCGGAGACATTTTAACAAATTTCTTGCATTTTTATTCAACTAGTTAAATTTTTAACCAAATGATAGAATTTGAAAAACTGAACATTTTTTCTTCACGAAAATAAAGTTAATTTTCCATCGGACTTTTTGATTAAGGACTAAACAACCTTAGAAAAACTAAGTGAAATATTTTTTCTTTTAGATTCAACAACAATTCGACTACCTAGTCTTCGTAATTATGAAGGTTTTTCTGCCTTGGTCATTGATGTACCCCGCGGCAGTACTTATCGATTAGGAGTAGTAAGAGGTTAGATCATGGAGTTTATCGACAGGATTGAACGTGTGCGTCTATTGCTGGCTCTAAATCTTGCAACAATGCAGTATCATAGAATAAAAATATTAACAGACAACATTCAGCATATTAAACTGGTAATGTTTGCGGAAAATGATATCAGAAAATAATACCACCATCTCTTATAAAGTTGTGTAGACCTATAAGTTTCTTACGCCAAAAAACCTAAAACTGAGGCTGTCTTTTCAATTTCCAATAAGAATCAGGTGCATTTCGCAGAATAAAAAACCACAAATTCAATTCTTATCATTGTGTTCAGCACTTTGATAACAATACCTTATGGAATAGATAAGGGTTTGAATATTCATTACTCAATTAATCATCCTTAGTTTCTTATCCCTTTTCATTCACAATGTGTCGCCTCAAGTCTTACGTGACATCCACGACCTTTATTTATCGTTAATTCCTCTTCTACATCTTTCCCACACATGATTGTCTTCCCTTTCTTTCTGCTTTCTATTTTGTTAATTCTTTTTTCCTTCTGATCCTTTTTTCTAGTTCCTTCAAACACTTTTTTGCTACATCTCTTTATCTTTTTTCTTCATCAGTTTTGACACAAACTTCAATGCCTTCGTTCGTGCTCTACTACTTTATTTATCTCTTCTCGCTTCTTTTTTCATCATATATCCAGGCTACCTACTGTTTACCCTTATAGCCTTATATTCCTGTCTTGTAACAAGTAACTACATTCTCTTTCTCCAGTCTTTTTTATCCTTATTTTTTCTATATCACATATCAGTTTAAACTTCTTCATTTATTTTAATCTCACTTCGATTTATCTTCTAGTTCATTCTTTTTTTCTCTCCTCTCCTGTTATAAAACTCGTGATTTTAGTTTTTTTACAATTATATTCAAATTTTCTCATATAAGTATTTTTCCAATTTTGCAATTGAGCCCGCTATCCGTTCTTTATTTTCTGCTATCAAATCTATATCGTCTGTGTATGACAGTGTTTAAATCATTTCTTTTCCCATCCTTATTCCATCTTATCTTTTTCTTTTCTTTCTGCACCCTCTTTATCTCTTTATTCCTACTTTGATGTCCCAAATTAGTATATTAAACAAAAGCGAGCTCAGCGAACCACCTTGTCTTATTCCTCTCACCAACCTAAAATTATTTCTGACTCGCATAAGAGTCACTTTCCTATAATTTGCAAACTCCATTTTGCATTATTAATGACCTTTTACTTAATTCCTTCCCGACAAATTTAAGACTTTAATTAAAATCTTATCTATACTGGATGTCTTTCCATATTTTACTATTTATAATATCTTGACTTTTTTTCCTTGTTGGGTCCACTTCCTCGCCTCTATCCCTATTATATTTTTGTTCTTTTCTCAATTTTCTTTTTACTTCTTCTAGCAAATTAATAATAATTTTTCATAATACAAGGATGCAAAAATGGCATTTACCAACGAGTGTGATGTTTTCCGACCGAGCCGCAGTCGAGTCGGAGGCGACAGAAACGAGATGGTCGCGAGGGCTGAAAATATCACACAAGTTGTTAAACGCTATTGCATCCTTGTATCTTACGATATTTTTTGTAACAAATGCCATGACAGCTTGCAAACAGTACGCAGACGTATGGGTGGCGGAGCCCTCCTACAAGCAAACAAACACTTCCAAAAAATTCAAAAATTACTAAAAACACTCACCATAATTAATGATTATTTAATTGAAAACAAATTATACAATACCGTTTTAATTATGAGAATTAGACAGGTTTTATTTCATTATTTAAAATACATATTTTCATAAATATATTTCTCGACAAAAATAACTCTATGATTTTAAAGCAGAATTGCAATGAAAGTATTCAACAGTTTTTTTATAGAGATTAGGCTACATATCTTTTTTTTGTTGTTTGTTAGATTTTCGAGATAACTCTCTGCCGTTTGATTGGACTTTCAGCCCGCATTACGCTTTACAGTTAAAATGTCTGCTCCAGCATCCGCGAAAAAAGTTGATGAAGTCTGACGAA